>CM023948.1:3684504-3739345 GCA_013407115.1 Glycine latifolia | reverse complement strand
TTGGCCGTTGGATTCATCATCAACGGCCATAAACAAACACATCACCCTTAACTCTTCCATTTCATCTTCTGTTTCAACCAGATACCTTTGCTCTGAGTTCTCTCCAACACACAACAAATTCTACTTTCTCTGATTCCATTTCCACCATTATCACCATGTCCAATTCTGAACACAACATCATCACTGGACATGCTGGCTATGTCCTTGAAGATGTCCCTCATCTATCTGACTACATCCCTCACCTCACTGTAACCTCTTCTTCTCCAAATGCTTCTCTTTTATTTGCTAAAAAAAACTTTGAGGAAAAAGAAATACACTACTGTGTGTTGCTTCATCTTACATTGATTACAAAAATTTTCTGACCTCTGATTCTTTCTTCTTTTTTGTTGTTGTTCATCATGCAGACATATCCTAATCCATTGCTAGACAATCCTTCCTATTCAGTTGTTAAGTACGTTACTAACTATGTTATATTAAAATTGAAATTTGAATTAATTCTTCCTGGTGTTGGTTTTTCTATGTTGTGAGTTTGCACATTGGTGTGGTAATTCAATCTGATGATAATTTTTATTGGTTTATGCATTACCAGGGAGCATTCTGTTGATGTCGATGATACTATTGCGCAAAAGGCAAGTTGTTGTCTCTCTTTCATTACAGTGTTCCTGAATTGTTGATACAACGTCCAGGTAGTTGTACATAAGAATAGCCCAAGAGAGACTCATTTTCGCCGTGCTGGGCCGCGTCAGAAGGTTGGTTTGTTTTGTTTTGTTTGGCTGCCCCAATGTTGTGTGTGATTTATGGGGTGACAGACAGCAATGAATTGAATGTTTCCCAGGTATATTTCGAGTCCGAGGATGTGAATGCTTGTATTGTCACTTGTGGAGGTCTTTGCCCTGGTGTAAATACAGTGATCAGGGAAATAGTTTGTGGGTTATACCATATGTATGGGGTGCACAAAGTACTTGGAATAGAGGTACCAATCACTCTAAGTGCCTTCTTTATTTCTAAGACAGATTAATTAGCAGTTTCATTTGAAATATTTCATGAGCATTTTCATTGTGTTGGAACCATCCTTGGTACCTCAATTCAATTGTATGCAGGGAGGGTATAGAGGTTTTTATTCTCGCAATACAATTCCATTGACACCAAAGGTTGTGAATGACATCCACAAACGTGGTGGAACCATCCTTGGTACCTCACAAGGAGGAGGAGGCAATGATACCTTAAAGATTGTCGATAGCATCCAGGATCGGGGAATTAATCAGGTTTACATACTTGGAGGAGATGGAACTCAGAGAGGGTGTGATTTTTGAGGTAATTGTTCAAATGCTGCTATGCAGAAAGTTGATTTTTTTAGTAATTACATTTTTACTTAAAAAAATACATGATTTTTTAAAAAAGTCACCTTGACATTTTTACTACTGGATAACATAATATATTCAATCTTAATTAACTATATATATAATTGTATGGTTCCTATTTCTTTCTTTTGGCTTTTATGTAAATAAGGTATTCTTACCAGATATATGTCCTTAATTATAACTTAATAAGTATAGATACATGTCAAACACTTTAAAAAAAATATACATGTAAAAAAAATCGTACATCCCACACGGATACGAATTTAAATTCTCAACAATTACTTTTTAAAAGACAATAATATATAGGCACCTATATATTACAAAAATCTGGTTGGTTTTTATTCTTTTTTCTTGTTAAATTACAACACTTATCATACCTTGTATTTCTCTCTCTTTCTCTTAAGATGTGAAATAACATTGAATGTCTATCATCTTTTATCCTTTTTCTAAACAGTGAGATCTTGACATTAAGACAATAAATGTGTATTATAAAAAAGTTACAAATAACTGTGTTATTAATCAGTACTCTGGGAGTACCATGTAATCAAAATTACACCGGGTACGGTTTATTTTTTAATCCTAGAGGATCCATATCCATTGAATACGATGTACATGTTTCACGTTTACACAATATTCACTACCAATCACGGGTTCATTGAGAAAGACATTGATAGAAAATATACATTATATACTTAATTTAGGTATTACATGCTGACTTTCTCCTAATACATCAGCTACAGGCTATCCTACAGTTTAAATAAAAAGGAAAGGTTTTAATGTGCAAATGCCTACATCATTGTTCAAGAATCTTAAGCCACAATTAATAATGCATTGGAATATTAGTTGAAAAATAATCGTAGCATATATATTATATGAGGCTCGATGTCTCGATCTCCTAAATTTTATTATCCTAAAAGGGTGATCAAATCTGAAGTAAAAGGGTGATCATGAGGGTCCAAGAGAAATTTATTATGATGTAATTAGGTAATCAAATCCGAAGTACCTTTCATATCCCTTATCCAGTACATGTATGTTCAGTTCATACTTCATAATCTTAGTTCTTAAATAAATAGAATTATAATTAATTAAGCTTATTACTTAGTTCTTAAATAAATAGAATTATAATTAATAAGCTTATTACTCTATTTAAATAGAATGATTAGAGAAGGAAGGTAATATATACAACATTTGTTCCTATAACACATAAGGTGTAGAATCCACCAATTTTATTAATGACTAATTTTAGTTGAAAAATTTAGTTGATTACTTTTAACAGAGTCTTTCTTTCTAATCAGATTTTTTATCCACAAAATTCAAATTTAAGATCTTATTTAAGAGAATTAAATTTAATGTCACTTGAATCAACAAATTAATTCTTGTTTTTTGGTAAATCTTTTTATTCTAATAATTAGTCTTTTATCATTTTAAGTGCATTCTATATTTCAAAAGAATTAAATCCGAAAGAAATTAAATAAATTCTTTAGTGTGGCTGCAAAAATATTCACCTAAAAATATATTTAGAAAAATAAAACTAATATTACTTTTTAAGACCTTAATTTCCAAATATCCCATTACTTATATTTTTTTAAAAAAATAAATTAGAATAACTTATATTAGTAACCAAATTATTTTTTTATAATAATAGCGACCAATAAATATTGAAGAAAAAGTTGCTTTCAAATTGTTAAAAAGTGAGAGAAAAAGAATGTCATATTGATGATAAATATTACCCTAAAAAAACTTGACAAAAAGAAAAGGCCCAGTACAACTTGACATAGTGGTATATCCAGAGGTGTGCTTAAAGTCAGAAACACATTATTAGAGAAGCGCATTAAAACTTCTTAAACAAATGTAAGACAACAATATTAGAGCATTTCCAACGCAAGTTTCTTAGTGGGTTTCTTAGCTTAAGAAACCGGTTCTTACGAGTTCTTCAACATTGGAGCAAGCTGAGGTGGCAATACCCATTTCTTCACGGCACGGTCCGTTCCTAATATAAGGAACCCGTTTCTTGCCATTTAAAAACAATTATTTTGCATAAAAATCGTTATTTCAGTTATTCTCGACACAATAACACAGTCTACATTAACATCGAATTTGGGACGAATTTGGGAAGAAGATGAACAGTAAATCCACAAAAATCAAAAATCAAATTAAAGCGTAGCGGCGACGATGGTGGCTGGATGAAGGGTCTTCGCGCTTCAAACATTGTGCATGCGAGGATCCTTTGAAGCCGGTGACGGTGGTGGCCGGAGATGAAGGGTGGGTCTTCGAGCTTGGACGGACGAAGTGAAGAAGAGAGTGAAGAAGCCAATAAGGTCATGCACAGAGAAGGAGAAGGCTCGGAGAAAGGCGCATTAGAGAAGGAGAAAAAAGAAATTGGAAGTGAAGAAGAAAGGTGCATCAGAGAAGAGAAAAAAAAATTGGAAGTGGAGAAGCCAGAGGAAGCTTCTAGTGGGATGTGGACTGGTGTGGGAGGGGGGGGGGGGCTAATGGGCTGAAACGTAAATAATCCCTGATACTCATAATGCAAAAGTAATTATATTATTAATGAGATGGCAAAAATTTTGTTACGTTTTGTGCATTTTTTTTCAAAGAGCCATTGCAAAGAAAAAGAAAATAAATGCAAAGAAAAATAAAAACAAAAGAGTCATTATTTATTATTATGTAAAATTTTGTTTTATATTATTATGTATTTTGTTTTATTTATTTTAATTTATATTTATGAAATTAAAAAATGTTAAGTTTTATTAAAAAATATAAATATGTGGATTTTGTTGAGTTCCTTGTAGTTTCTTGCATTGGAGCAAAATATTGGGTGAGTTCTTTAGGAACGACATGGCGCTGTGGGGACCACAAAAAGTACTGCGGGGATCACAAAAAGTTGTTTAAGAAACCCATTTGTGTTCCTTGCATTGGAGATGCTCTTAATTTCCCTTCCCATTTTTCTTCAACTAAAATCTAAATGAATCAACTCCAGCTAATTACAGCTGAAATTAATCCGATCAACAACTGAACTGTAGTTTATCAAACCGTAGAAGTGGCAATGCCACTGTCCCAAAGACCCAAGTTACAATTATATATAACACGGGTCAAATGTGAATCTATAACCAACGAAAGGGAAGAAAAAATGTACACCAGAATACACCAAATTCTAAGACAGTTGTAGATGTCTCGTTCTACACTGAGTATTTTTAGTAGGAGATTCTAAATTGGAATCTTAAATAATTTTTTAGTGAATTTTACAAGATTTGTGTCATTGTTTTCTTTAATAGTAAATTTCTTTTAAGATCTTATAATTCATATGGATTTTATTTTTAAATATTTTATTTAAATATTTATTAAATTAAATATAATTAGTTAAATAATTAAAATTAATTATATTATTAATTAAGGAGCAACAGTCATTTCTCCATTTTTTCTTCCTCTCTCTCCTCAGTTTTCTTCTTCCTTCCTCACCCATGGTCCCTTCTTCCTCACTTCTTCTTTTTCTTCTTTTCTTCTTCCCCCTTGCACTCCACGTGTGTGACTCCCCCACTTCCCTCTTTCCCCTCCTTGACCCCCCCTTCCCTTTGCTTTTGTTTTTTTGGTTGATTTGTTTGTTTTTTCTTCTTTTCCATCTCCTTTTATTTGTTGCATTCCTTGATTCCAAATGTTCATCTTTCTCCATGTTTCACTTTTATCGTCACAAGTTAGATAAGTTTTTTTTGAAAACTGTGCAAATTTACACAGTTCTTTCACAAGAACTGGATCTCTAACATGAAGATCTTAAGAAGTGCTTTACTACTAGATATATAAAATATCAGATTTTTAGCTTAAGATCTATCCCAAGATCCAATCTTAAAAATGCTTTAATGAACCTTACTATATCATAACTTTAGCACATCATATTAATATTAAAGAATAAATATTCATTCATGAAAACGAGAGGCAGAAAAATCGAGATATATAAAAAATTTAAATTTATTTTTTGAATAATAAAAAATATGTTAAATTAATGATATAAATAATTTAATAATAAATTAATTCTTAAATTTTAGAATTTAACATTAAATTAATTATTAAAATATAAATTATTATCAAATTAAGTTATTGAATATTGTAACTTAATAATAAATAATTTCGTAAATTAAGCTAAAAATTAATTTATTATACGTTTGACACATTTAATAAACAAACTTATAATTTTAATCTTTCATGAATTAATTTAGGGTAAATAACAATTTTCGTTCCTAAATATGTAAAGTGCTGATAAATATGTAGTCGAAAGATGAAGATTCAAATTTTTGTCCCTGAAAGTGAAAAAAGCGTGACAAATTTATCTCTCCGTTAACTTTCGTCCATTACCGTTAATATTACGAATTTGACAACGTTCTACACATTCAGGAACAAATTTGTCAGCTCTCTACCCAAAATATAATTTAATCTTCATATTATCCTTTTTCTATTTATTGCAAGCATAAAATTATAATAAACACTTAAAAATTAGAAAAACATGCATAAGTTAAAACAAACATAACAATAAGTATAATATTGATTAATAAGTATAATTTATTTGTTGCTCTTAAATTTATATTATAACAACACTAGGTAATGACAAAATCAGGTTAGATCTCATTTTTTTGTAAGAATTAACTTAAGGGCTGTGCATTTTTGTTTGAGTCTCATATTTTGAATAATGTATTATCACATTAAAAATTTTAAAGCAAAAATATGAGATAATACTTTACCCAAAATATGAGGCTCCAACAAATTAAAATGCAGTCATTAAATTAATCCTTACAAAAAAATGAAACACAACTTGATTTTGTCATTATCTAATATTGTTACAATAGAAATTTTAGAGCAACATACAAATTATGTTTATTAAACAATATTATCCTTATTATTATATTTGTTTTAACATATGCATATTTTCCTAATTTTTAAGTGTTTATTATAATTTTATACTTGTAATAATTAAAAAAGAGAGAATATAATAATTAAATTATATTTTGGATAGAGAATTAACAAATTTGTCCTGACTGAATATGTAGAGCGCTGACAAATTCGTTTTTGAATATTAACGATAATAAACGGAGTTAATGAATGAATAAATTTATCATACTTTTTTTACTTTAAAAAAAAATTGAATTTTCATGTTTCCGGAACAAATGTATTTGTCCTATTTATCCATTAATTTATACGTGTTTCATATATTTGAGAACCAATTTGATTATTTACATAATACTAAATTAAAAAGAAGCGTCGAAGTGACGTCATCATCGTGTGGGGCATTCCAATGATAACAGGATTGGGAAAGTGAGCATTGCGTGTAGATTTCAGCATGCATGGGGGGACCTACTGAACTCTGAACCCGAAACTGAAAGCTCGCATGGTTTGCTACTACTTTGACAGGAATACTTTAGGCCTTTAGAGGGATTGTGAAAAAGTGAATTCTGAATACCACATCCAACCATACAACTTGTTGCATGCGATGCACGTGGACACTTCTCATCCTCTTCCACTATAAATACGCTCACAATTCTCCCTCATCCACCGCCACACACAAAGATTTCTCATTACTATCTTGCCTTCGTATCATGCTGTGTTCTGCTGCTGCTCAATCCACACACCACCCTGGGAGGCAGGATGATCAGCAGCAGAACCTGATGCTGCCCTACCATAACGGCGCACTCCTCAAGGGAAGCATTACCGTTAACCTCTTATGGTACGGCAGCTTCACCCCAATCCAACGCTCCATAATCGTCGACTTCATAAACTCGTTAAGCTCCACCGCGGGGGCCCCACTTCCCTCCGTAGCATCATGGTGGAAGACCACCGAGAAGTACAAGGGGGGATCCACTACAATCGTCGTAGGGAAACAAATCCTGGAACAAACTTATTCCCTCGGAAAGTACCTCAACGGAACACAACTAGTCTCTCTCTCCTCACGCTTCGACGACCTCAACGCCATCAACGTCGTTCTCACATCAAGCAACGTAGGGGTCGACGGGTTCTGCAGGAGCCGATGTGGGACCCACGGCTCCATTATTAACCGGCAGAAGGCCCGTATACCGTATGTTTGGGTTGGGAACTCCGACGCCCAGTGTCCGGGGCAATGCGCGTGGCCCTTCCACCAACCAGCTTACGGCCTACAGACTCCGCCGTTAATTGCGCCTAACGGCGACGTCGGGGTTGACGGGATGGTTATAAATGTAGCCACGCTTTTGGCGGGAACCGTGACCAACCCGTTCAATGAGGGGTTCTATCAGGGTCCTCCCACGGCGCCGTTGGAGGCTGTTTCGGCCTGCACGGGGATTTTCGGGAGCGGGTCATATCCAGGTTATCCGGGTCGGGTTCTTCTGGACAAGACCACGGGGGCGAGCTACAATGCGTACGGCGCCGGGAACGGGAGGAAGTACCTCTTGCCGGCCATGTGGGACCCGCAGACCTCCGCATGCAAGACGCAGGTGTAAACAAAACACTTGGGTCAACGAATGAAAAAGAATGAGAAGCTCTTGTTCTGTGTAACGTGTAAATTCTTGTTCTCTATATGGTCAATGTTTTAACATATTGATATCAATAAATAGTGGAAATAAAATATTATTACTTTTATCTATAAATCTTCTTATGTTTCTGAGATCAATAATCCTTGTCTTATATATGTATCAAGAGTTATTTAGGTTGAAGGTTGAATTTTAGAAAAAGAATTCTTAAGAATTGTTGTTTTTTTTTAAATATTATTTTTAATGTTATTTAAGAATTTTTTTATAAATAAAATCTAAAAATTCAAATTAGATTTTATTACTGAAAAAAATTATTATATTTTATGTGACTATCATGAAAAAAAAATCAAGAATCCCGAATACATTCTTCTTCTAAAATACCTTTAATACTTCTCTCGATTTTAAAAAGGTAAATGGATTCACTTTACATTTCTATCTATCTATATATATATATATATAGGGAGAGGAGGAGGGGGTATATGGAGATAGGAGGAGGGACATGGAGCCTTGCCCTCCCCTAGATTTTTGAAGTTTGTATATGTATTATATGTTAATGTTAAAATAATTTGAATAAATATTTTATAAAACTAATGATAGAGATAATGAAATTTAATTTTTATTTATTTCTTCTATATTTTTAAATAAAATATTTATTTTTTATAATATTTATTGTGAAGATAAAAAAATAAAAAATATTTTATTTACATTTTTATAGTTTTTATTATGGAAATTATTTTTTTCTATTAAAAAATATTTAAATGTAATTTTTTTTTTCAATTTTAAAGGTAATATTAATTGTATTTGTAATCAAATTACATAATTAGTTTTTCTTTGTTGATTTTTATAATTATTTAAGAACTGAAGACTATTTATAAACTTTATAATTATATAAGAACTTATGAAACTTATAAAAACTGTATAAGAAATTTACAAAATACACTTATAAGTATTGTTTTTTCTATCAATATAATATTCTTCGTGTGTCCTCTTGTCTTGTTCTTGTCATTATTTTCTAGGCTCTAGCACGTTTCTGATTTCAAATGTATGAATCTAGACATATTTTTGTGTAAATTTTGGAAAAAACAAAAACCCAATATGTCTGTCAAATTTTGGTTGGTTTCATAATTAATAAAACGTTTTATTAAAATTTTATGATTGACATATATATTAATTTTTATTATAAATTCATAATGATTATTAGTGGCATGTGAATATGACAATTGATATTTATATTTAATTTTTTAGTAAATATATGTGCTACTAGATGTTCTTAAAAAATACATAATTATGAATATTATACAAAATTTAATACACATATTTTATATATTTAATAAATAAATTTCAATTTTAAAATTGGCCCCCTGCCAACCAATCCTCCCTCCGTCCATATATATTAAATAAATACACATATATATATATTTATGTTTTCATTAATTTTAATTGGAAAAAATATTTTACTCAAGATTTATTAAATATTAATTTTAAAATTTTTGACACATATAACTTAATATTGGATCATCGGTACGTACAACCTTATACCTGAACTAAGTTCATACTATTGGTAACTGGAATGGCTTAAAAATATGAATAAGACAAGGCTTTAATTAATTTTATGTTTTTCATAGCAACCACTCGCTGCATGTGTGGAGTTATATGCAATGTTTGTTTCTATTTAAACAGCCATAGACCAGAAAAGCCAACTTTTCAATTCTCATAGGAAATCGAGAGAATATACAATATAGGACTAATAGCGTATATTAGAGGTGTTTCTGTTTAAAATTGTTCAAATTAATGCTTTGAATATCTATACATATAATGGTTTTTTTATTCCATTTTTTTTGTAATACCAGCGTGTATCTCAAAATTTTCCTGAAAAACATGTAACTGCAACTAGGTGTTCTCTATATATCAGGTATTTTTAGGATTTTTCTATCATATTCTTGGATAATTGTCCAAGTTAATTACTAACATTCAGGGTAATAAGTTGGATTGTTGTTTTAAGACTATAGCCAAAATCACCTATTGCCCTTGGTGAATTTTGTATAAGTCGTACAAGCTTCGCTTTTAAAGTTATTATTGGAGAAATAATTTATTTTAATTTAATGACAATCTTTTTTCACATTATCATTCAATCATGGCATTTTAAAAAATGGAATTATGTCGTGTATAATAAATTTCACTCGGTTGCATTATGATGTAAGTTGTACCTTGAAACTTTATTTATTACTCATTTACTCGAACATAAACACTACATTCATACTATCTCCAAACTTAAACTTGCAAGTACACACACCTGCAGTGTTTTGAACTGTCTTGTAACACTCATACAGCACAACTATTAATTGTGTCAACTATTTAAGTTAAGTTCTTATGAAACTTGGTGGAGTGGCTGCCAGCAGAGTATTTGTTCACTGTCCTCAGCAAAATTCAACACATGTTTGACCAGTATTGTGATCCAGTAACAAAGGAAGACAGACAGGCCCCTCTTGTCTAAATTCTAAGTGATTGAGTTGAATTAAGCCTTCGATCTCTTGCGCAACCTCTCTGCAATATTAAATGCAAGCTCGAGAGATTGAGAAGCATTAAGCCTTGGATCACAATGTCTGTGGTAGCGTGAGTTCAAGTCATCATAAGTAATAGTCCTTGAGCCTCCAACACATTCTGTCACGTTTTGTCCGTGATGCATGTCTAATGGTATGTTTGGTTGGATAAAAGAAAAATAAGAAAGGAAGAAAAATTTTAAATTTTAAATTGAAAAGAAGATGATAGGAAGTAAAAATTTAAATTTTTGTATATATAAAAATAATTTTTTCTTTCATTTTTTTTTCAAACAAACAGAAAAAAATATTTAGTTGGTCATGTTTTTTTACCTTCCACTTTCTCTCCTACCAAACAAATCATAAATGAACCCCTCTTGGTTAGCCTCCTTCATGCACATCAATGCTCTCAATTCAGCGTATCAACATCAAGGAACACATGAATTTATCATCAATAACAATGAACCAAAAACCAACCACTGAAACTGCCATAGAGCCAGGTAATGAATGAAGATAATAAAGCACAAACATCATAAAAACAGATAAACAGCCAAAATATGAAAGCAATTCCTTCACTAAATTGCATGCTTTAGGAAAGTTGTAGCAACATGAACTTTAAACACTTACAGTAGGACAGAAAAACGACTTAGTAAAGACCAGAGTTTCAATGCCACTTGTGTATAGCCTAAATATTGAATATAAAATACGAATATATGCGTTGGAAAAAGGAACCAAGTATAAGTGAACATTACCCTTACTGCATCAAAGAGCGAGTTTTAAGTCCTGATGGAGCTTTAATGGAGTTCCCATGCATGGGGTCACTAACCCAAGTGACAATTTGACCTTCGCATATTCTCAGCTCCCATTCTAACAATGACTGTAATTCTTCCAGGCTTGTTTTTAGGGTTCAGAATATCTCTCAGCTAAACAAGTTCATCTGGAACCATCTTATCACTAGCCTGAAAACCAAGTAGCATTTCAGTAACACCATTTTTTGTCAGCAGTGCATTAACTATTGCCAAAAGCACCTAGGCCCTTCAGATGGGATTGCAGCTTAGGTACTTACGCAGCATATCAAAAGATAATTATAACTAATTTATTGAGCCAAGCTTATGCAGACGTAATTTTGACAATCGAAGGAAAAATAATTTTATAATTATACAAAATAAATAAAATAATGCAAATGAATTATGAAAGACCATGGGCAAAGAGCATTATATATATATATATATATGCACCTTGATGCCAAGTGGATTAGCAACTCCTCTCAGGAATTCGACATGAGCACCATCAAGTTGGCGGGTATACGTTCCCCAACCCATAGCATGTGAGCTAAGCAATCATAATAAAGCCCAGTAGTAGAATCCTTCCTAGTAAGTGCTTGCTCATAAGGGAGAAGCAAACACTCATAGTAAATATCCATTGGTTAATCCTTTGCATGATAGCATAACCACCCGTGGCAAACGCCCGTAAAAGGTTCAGAGTAGACACAGATTGGCATTAGGCTCTTATCATCCTCTGTGGATCGGGGACTCTAGATGCCGCATCAAATGCATCGCCATTCACATTGTCACCCCTGTAACTTGGGAGCTTCACTCCATTCTTCTCCTCAAACGAATCAGATCTCGATTTTGCAAATTGACCCGCGCGCGCCATTCTCCCCACCTCAGTCACCATATCCAACAATTGAAGCATGTCATCCTCATTCATCGTAAAATTTTAAACCAATAATAATATATGAGAATTTGATTAACCCCACCACAATAGAGCACTCTCTTAAATTTGAGTAATTGGACTTAACTCAAGTCTAAAAATTAGTTCATAGAGTAGGGATTGCCACTGACTTATATTCTCTATTTTGCTCATATTAGTTCATAGAGTAGGGATTGCCACTGACTTATATTCTCTATTTTGCTCATATCACCCCTCATGCCAGGCTAGAACATCTTAAGCACAAAGTTGGCAAGACTAGACATTTATGGATGATGGGTAGTGTTAGATTTCATCTTAAAAACAATTAACATTAAGTGAAGTTTCCTAACAAATATAAAAGTTGTATCCCGAGAACTGAAGCAAGTGATGTGGGACTTCCTAATAGGTAGTACAATGAACCCAACAACAATCATTATGATAGGCTCTGATACCATCTTACAATTTGAGTATCAATCTCACTCAAATTCAAAAGCTAATTTATCTCATACGGTCATACCACATTAGTCAACATGACATCTCTAACACACTCATTTTTTTCCTAAAGGCGGGTTCACTTATACACTTACCCAAATATCACTTAGGTGAGAATCATAGTTTTCCAATGTAGGATTCCTAGAAAAGTAAAAACTTTCCAGCTACCAAACCCCCTAAAGGAGGGGTCACTCAAAATATACAAATCTATCAAACAGAGAATTATCAATTAAAAGAAAAAAAAATGATATTTAGATGAGCCAATGAAATAATAATAATAATAATAATAATAATAATAGTAGTGAAAAGAATGACCTTGATAACAGGCATTTGGTCACTAACCATGAGGACGACATTCATTTGAAGGATGACACGGAAGGTGTCATAGATGTTGTTGGCGATGAATTCATTGAAGCTCTTGGCGCAATCACCACCCTAAAGGAGAAAAGTGTTCCCCATGCCAGCTTGAGCGAGCTTCTCCTCCATATTCCTCACCTCGCAGATGAACACGATTGGGGGGAAAGAAGTTAGGGTTTCGATGACTTGATCTAATGCATTCGCATTTGGGTACTCCGAAAGCTGAATTGCCTTCTTCTCCTTCCAATTATCCGGCCTCCAACTCCTCGTCGATATAGTGCCCGCCCCTACCATTGACTTCGAAGCACAATTTCAAACAACCACCGTGGATCTCCAAGAAACACCCAAAACGCATGATTTCACCTTCAACGTGATGATAAGGGATGATGGTGACGACACCACAACCATTCTCTCTTCTCAACAGAAAAAACAAACCAACCAACACTTATATGATTTTAACTCAGATTCTAATGTAATGTGCTCCTGTATTATATATATTCTCCAAGAAAGGAAATAAAAAAATCATATAAATTGCTTTTTTTTAGATCTCTGACAGTATCCTACACAGAATCTATAGCGGAATGACGCTCGATATGCATCCCGCAGGATTTGACATTTTTATGTACGTACCACACTCGTTTTAAATAAATAAAAAATGCCTAAATATTTACCTTTTGATTGAATTTTATCTTGGGTCTTTAATAAATTGTGTTATTTTGATTCTCCAATTCTGGTGACTGCAAATCATCTGCCAAGAAATCGACTTTTGCCAACAACACGTTTGCCGAATACCTGGCATCCATCATGGTCAATGAATTCTTTTCGCATAACCACCAATCTTAAAGCTGAACTATTTGGTATCTATCAATATCATGGCCTTGGCCTGGAACTCAGAATTCAGATTTGTAATCACATTCTATGGTTGTGCCCTTATGCGCCTTTAATCCAACGAATCAATTAATGTTTTTACAACGAAATTGCATCACACACATGCGAGTATCCAATTCATACTGTAGTAGGTTTGATCATGATATTTGGAACCGTGGAAGAGTCCTATGCATAGTGCTCGGCTCAGCTGTTACAGGGTTCATAAAGTGAGCAAGAATAACAGAAAATAGATAAAACCAAAACCCATGTATTAACCACACTTAAGAAGGATACTTGTACAACTTAATTTAATATACCGATACTAAAGCAAAGCAGGGGCAAACACCACAATTTTACAAGGTTTGCTGATAAGTCGATGCTTAATCCTCACAGAACTGGTTGGATTTTCCCTCCCTCATGTTCAATGGTCACAACTCCGACCATGATATACTTACTACTAGGGGGGAGAAAGGCGTCATTCAGTCCATCCTACCAGAATTGGACTGTTAATAGTAGGGGCTGTGGCGCATTGCCATTCTGAACCTTGGAACCTTTCTGCAATTAACAGACAGATGCTATTAATTTGCTGTCAAAGGGTACATAGAAAACACATTAGAAAGTGAAGAATAGAGTGTAATGTACCCATATCCATATGGAGAGTAGATAAAGGGAGGTGCATATGGGGTTCTGCCTCGCAACCCCCCCATGTAAGGATTGGTGGACCGTCGGGGACGATACTGTTTCATCCCTGGTATGTTGGTCCTTTTAGCCGTTACCTGGAAAATGTTATAATAAGCAGAGATAATTAAGAATAGAGGAAGCACACTATTTTTCAACAGCAGGAGCCCATAGCTCTAACCTTTAACTGGCGCCCATGAAGTTCAGATTCATTCAGCAAAAGGGCCTCCTGAACAGCCTCCACCTCAAGGAACTCAACATACGCATAACCCTTGGGTTGGCCAAACTTATCAGTTCGAATGGTGACTCTGTTTACTGTTCCACAAGACTGAAAATGCTGTTGCACTTCCTCAGGAGTGCATGAATAGTCCACCTGTGGAGAATATCAAATCCATGAGATTATGTGAGAGCAATCCAACAAGTAAAGCCAAAGCATTCACCACATGATAATATGTTTTCAAGTATCTGTTAACACAAAATTTCCAGGTTAATAGATGAAACTTACCAGTTCCCAGTCTACTAGTACCACCGTATATAATTACTGTCACTAAATATCAAAGCAACATTTAATGGAAAAAGTACATGTTCAAAAAGTTAACAAGCCTTGTCAACAAAACCATCCGAAGTAGATATACTAGTAATAATAGTAATATAGTAATATATACATACAATAGAACTTTTCTGTGACAGCTGTCAAATCACTAACTCAGGACCAAAATGAAGATCAACCTTCTTTGGCAGCACAACTAGGCTCTGATTGTTTCTACGTTTGCAACCTTCATTGGCTGAAAGCAAATTACTTTTGCTAAGATAAAACTCTGTTAAGTGTCTCAGATATCGTGATATACCCTCCAAAGTCGGTCTCATGCAACACACAAACAGGCACTACAACACCCTTCTTGCAAAATGCAAACAACTATGCCATTATAGGTTTTGCCCATGTGGTTGCATGATTCATCCTCTAAAATGCAAGGTAGCTCACAGAATAGATTTCCAGCAGACAAATGAAAAAAGAAAATAAAATCTAGGAAGTGGAATTTTGTAAATCCAAATATTATTCAGTGGGTTCTTCAACCCAATGCTGCTATGTCATTTGAAGCTTTGCTGCAATCTTGAGCAACTAGATGGGTACTGGGATGTGCTGCCTTGCGTGATTTGGAAGCCACTGTTTCTGAGTGAATGGTATTTGGGCTGGCTTCTGCACCTGCAACTATCTTCCATTTCCATTATCAACTGATTTGTGGGTAATATTTTAGTGGATGTGCAAAATTTCAGAGCTTTGGTGGTCTATGGGTGATGCCTATGCATTCCCTTCTTCTACCACTTAATTTCGGTTTTTTCTCATTAAAAATGTCATCAAGAAGTCAGTTTTTCAATAAGGCTAGTAAATAACCTTACAAAGTCAAATCTATAATGTATTTTGAATTTGAAGATACTTAAATGCTACTTGTGAGTGTAATTTTATTATTATTATTGTTATTATTCCTTAATTGTTTTACGTCTTTACTTATGTAAAAGCAATATAATCTTTACATTTCTACCTCCCTTGTCCAATCCTAGGGAGTGTTGGTACCGAAAAATCACACAACAATTGAGAAAAACAGAAAGAGAGAAAAGGAAGAAAAAGTAACACATAGTGTTTACCCTCGTTCACCCAACGTGGGTAGTGGACTACGTCCAGCTTTTTTCTATATTCTTCTCACACACTCGTTACAATGCACTCAGATTACAAGAAAATATATAGGCTTAGAAATCATAAACACTGTAGTTATTCATGGGCCCGAGCCCAAACTACAAATAATAAACCCCAGGCCCACAACAGTACCAGGCCTCGAAAAGCTCCGAGAGCACTGCCCCCTACACTCCCGCCTGCTCACTGGGGAGTGGGACCCCCATCTGATAGCGGTTTATATTCTGAAGGCGAAATATGAGTCATGCCCAACAAGGAGGACCTAGGATTTTGAGAACCCTACTCACTGAAGTGCACCACCTCCCTTTTTCATCACTGTTTATTTTTTCAATTTTCCTTTAGTTTTTGTGGTCAGAAAACGAAAAAAGTCAATATTCTAAAAGATATCCCAAAGTAGAAAAAGCAAATGACAACAATCTCTCACCATGAGAAAAAAGCCTACATATTACTTGAGCACTAAGCAACACAGAAAGTTTCCTTTGGATTTTAAATCAAATGACAGATACTCATGCATAGTATTGTACTTGTACTGATAAAGCGTATCCTCTTTCTCACCAGTAGGAGTCCAGATTCTTGATCTCCAATCTAACCCTTAATTGATTTCCTGTCAATCCCATCCCACTGCAAAAACTTGCAATGTATACTAATAAAAGAAAAAATAATCCTAGTTAAAGACTTTTCCTTTTCACCTTGATGGTAGACAGCTTCATATTCTATTTTCTTTTCTTTATTATCTGTTTCTTTCCTTTCCTCATTCCATAAGAAAAATATGCAAATTCACTCATGAACATCACTTTCCTTAGCAAATAATTCTTTAACACTTTTGTCCTCTCCTCTATCCCTCAATGTTTCTTTGGTGTTGTATATTTTGTTTCTCCACTCCTTTTATTAATTTCATACATTACTAATATTTTTTCTCCTTCAATTGTATATTATATACTTTCAACTGCAGCATTACAAAACCAGAAAACTTGTAGATGGAAGCATGACCTGCGATTGTAGTCAAAACATTACGTTAAAGCAGGATGTCACAGCAGAAAGCACATTCATCAACTTTCAAGGATAGAATATGATGAAGTCCAACGTATTTATTGTCCAATACACTTTGGCTAATAATTGAATCAGACGCTACAGACCCTTGGCCCATATCATGAACGATGACAAAAGACAAACAAGCACAATAGAATGTTCTCATATAAGCAGGGTAAGAGAGAGCTCACATTGCCTACAAAGACTGATCGAGTATCTATTTCCTCTTTATTGGCCTGACTCGCAGAAGCATTTGCAGGATCTAAGTGGAAATAAGAATCAATAACAAAGATTGGAGTCCAACAATACATTACTAATATGTTATGCATTAAAAAAAACAGTGGCCACACCACACAGAAGAACAAGGAAAAGAACAATTAAAAGAAAAAGGAACAAGTGGGAAATAACAGAAATAAAATTTGTAACTTAAGCATTAAAGCAAGAGCTCTTCCGAATTTTCAAACAACAGTTAACCAAATTAGCTTGAATCAGTTCTTAACATGAACATCTGAAACAGGGTTTAAAAAAGGTAATATAGTTGTTGAGTGGCCCCTGCCTGCTACAGCCTACAGGGGCTGCCATAGCAGAGCGGTTTAGTGTAGTGGACCAAATAGCGGTCAGATCGGTGCTTTGTGTTGATTCCAAAAAAAGACCCTTTTAATCAACAAAGACATTAGTGCTGCCTTTTTTTTTATGTTGTTGTTGTGGGGAAGGGGGGGCTGTTTTTGGGATTTCTGATTTCAATTTTGGAAATTGAAATCTACAGCAGTAATAGTAGTGAAAATGACAAAGACTTGAAATTAAAAGATGATGATTGATGACTGATGATTCTATCTAGGAAACTTGTATTTAATTTTTGTTGGTATTTACTTGTATGATTTGTTCATGACACCTACAACTTTTTATTGTTAATTATGAACATCATCAACTATGAGTTTCTTTTTTCATTTTTGACAAATTATATTTAATAGACTATATAATAAATTTCAAAATATTCAGCTATAGCCTAATTCGGGATTTAAAACATTGATCTCAAATGAGTACAAGGATGTAGTTTATGATTTATAAGTTATAACAAAGTTAGAAAGCCTTTCCCATTAATTACCACCAGCTAAGAATCTAAAACTAGTTTACTAATTAAAACATTTCTAACCAAAAAGTAAAAACATAAAAGATGGACTAATATCATAATGCAGAACCCTAAACTAAAAAAAAACAGAGCTAATTCCAATTTTGAAGATGTCCAATCTAACCGAACTCACTGCAAACTCAAGTATTTTTTCTCCCCAAAAAGGTAATTTTCCAAATTCCAAAAAGAAAAGAAAAGTGGTTTTAAAAATACATATTTTCGAGAGAGAAGAAAAAGTAGTCACCTTGCACGGATCCCATTTCCTTCTCGACCTTGGCCTGCATCTCTCGCAAAGCAGCAGCTTCATCTTCCATCTCCTTCAAGCGCTTCTTCATGTCATCCAATTCCTGCACCCAATTCAATAGACATTGTTGAAGGAACACAAATTAGGGTTAGGGATTGAACGGCAGCAGCGCCAAACAAGTTTGATCCAACGAAATTAGGCGAATGCAGAGAATTTTGAAATTAAAAATTAAGAGAGAGAAAAAAAAAAGGGAAAGCATTAGTACCTCGTTGGTGTCGGCAGCGTGCATGTCGACGTCGTCGTTTTCCATGAGTCCGTGAAAGAGGAACGCCGGCGGCACCTGACTGAGCTGAGCGTTCGTTAAGTGTATGAATGATGCTATCCCCTCCCTTCAACCTGTGAGGGGTTGGGTTTAAACTACTTGGCCCTAGACTACTCAACCTTTTAATTTTCAGAGGCTTTGACCGTACTGCCACAAATAAAGAAATTATTTAACTGAGTGTAATAGAAAATTTTACCATAATGCTACGCGTTTTGCTTGTTAGTTTTGTGAAATATGTGAGTTGACGTAATGCAATTTTGTTGATCACCCATTTCACTACAAGCGTCAACGAAATACGTGATGGATACATGACAGACAGGAAGTAGTTCGTTGGAGAGCCCAACGAATTATGTGGCAATGGGAAAAAAAATCTCAAAACTTCAAACGGTCATAATTTTTATATAAATGTCCGATGGAGGCGTACGATATGTCAAAATGCTTAAAATGTAGAGAATTAATTAAAAAAATAAAAAATAGCATTAAATAGAGGACTGAATTTCGAGCTTTTTATATATCGTACGCCTCCATCGGACATTTCTATCAAAAGTTATGACCGTATGAAGTTTTGAGATTTCTTTTTCCATTGCCACGTAATTCGCTAGGCTCTCTAGTGAAATACTTCTTGTCTACCACGTGTCCACCACGTATTTCGCTGACCCCTGTAACGAAATAGGTGCCCAACAAAATTGCGCCACGTCAGCTCACGCATTTCGCTGAACTAACAAGCAAAATAAGACGCGTAATGATAAAATTTACTGTTGGCATGACATTCAGGTAAATAATTTTTTTATTTGTGGTAGTACGGTCAAAGTCTCTAATTTTCATGTCCCCTATATTTAGGGGTGTTCGCGGGTCGGTTCGGATCGGTTTTGGCCAAATTTAAGACCCAACCCAATCAAATTTGATCGGTTCGGTTCGGTTCGGTTTTCAGGAAAAAAAATTGAAACCTAACCCAACCCAACCCATTCATGAACAGTTCGGTTCGGTTCGGATCACCGGGTTACCTATTTAATTTTTTTTTAGAACTACTATTTTATATCACGATTCTTTCAAATGTCTCATACAATTAACACAATATTATCAAATGTATGAAAATGGTAAAATTGATTCATTTAATACTATCAACATAATATTCTAAAATAGACTTATAATATAAATTAAAACAAAAGATTTTTGAACAAAATTTACTATAATAGTCTGAATCACAACTGTTTCTTACAAACCAAGTTTTGTAATAACCAAAATATAAGAGATGTTTTTTGCTTTGTCTTTTAAGCTGGATCTCAAATGTATTGGTAAGGATCTCTCCCCTGCCTATTAGGAGGGTTGACAGTTGCTTGCTTGTCTAGCTCAGTCCCTACTGAGCTTTCCGGTAGGCATCAGTAAATTAGATTATATTATTATCAATTTTCACTTACTTCTGTAAAAACTTCTTCCCCTTTGCAATTCCAACTCGGCCAGAGAATCAAAGGGTAGATGATATGTCTTTCTATCCATCCTGATTGTTGGATAGAAATTGAAATCCGACTTTATGCGGGCAAGGTTCAAAACAATATAATCCGTCCTTCTATAAATCGAGAAAAAACATTTATCCAAAAGATTTATTCATTACTACTACATAAAACACTACATTACATAAACAACCACATATGTCTTTCCTAGAGAACCAGAGCTTTAAAAGCATCATGTTATGCTAACTACATTAATGATTTTCGAAACAGAAATAAGTCAAAGGGTAGGCCTTAACAGGTAGAAAGAAGATAAAGGAACTACTTTTTTTTTTCTTTTTTCTAGTCTCTTAGAAACAATTAAATGATGAAATTTTTGAAAAATAATTAAAATGAATAAATTAATTTTGATCCATGCAGCAAGTGTAATATATTTTAATTTATAGTAAATAGTAGCTAAAAATTATATCAAATTTGATTGTTAATGATAATTAGGAATGTGTTTAAAACGCTACTAATTAGAATTTATCATCTATATAATATTCAAGCTCCATTATTCATGACTCACGAGCATATATATCAAATCCAAACAAATAGTTACCTCACAAATTCTTTTTTAAAGGCAAAGCGTTTGGGTAATATAGCAATATAGCAATATAGCATTTGTGTACTATTCAATATTAATCGCAATATAGCAACGAAGAATCACACTTACCCACGACGGAGTTTCAATGGCGAACAAAAATGCCTCAAGTAGAGTGATTGGTAGCCAAAGCCAGACAATAAGTACGAACCCAAAGGGATTCTAATGAGAATCCAGACAAAGGATTCTAATGCAGTTGCAGAGAAGGAGATGAGATGAAAGGGTAACAGAAGTGTAGAGAAAGAAATGAGATGAAAGGGTAACAGAAGTGCAGAGAAGGATGAGAGAATAAAAAGAAACATAAATCCTAAAGATAAGATAAGATAATATGATTATGGATTGGGTTTCATTGAGCCCACACATTTACAATACCACACTTTTTTTATTGTCAATTTTTTTTTAATTTTTAATATATATATATATATATATAAAATAAAATTTATATTATTATTACGGGTTAACAAATCGGGTCATCGGGTCAACGGATCTGTAAATCTAAACCTGTGACCCAACCCGTACATGAACGATTTTGATCGGTTCGGTTCGATTTTGACCCAAATACATAAATGACCCAACCCAAACTGTTCGGATCGATTCGGATCAGTTCGGGTTCACGGGTGACCCGTACCCGTGAACACCCCTACCTATATTGTTCATCATTTTCCTATCTTGTTTTCTTTTATGATAATAAACAACTACCAAAACTTATATCTAAAATTAGTTTTAATTAGTTGATAATATTTAAAAAATGTGTTTTTACTCCATAATCACTTTTAAGATTAAATTAGTTTTTCCTCTAATTTACTATTTATATTCAATTTAGTCATCTTTTTTTAGGTTCAACTTAATTTTTTAAGTGATTTTAAATCGTTACAAAATATACTTTAATCGATTTTATAAATTAAAGGACTAAATTGGTTGGGTTTAACTCAACAGAACTAATCAAGATTTGATAGTCTAATTAAGTCGATTTTATTATTGGACCGATCACTAAGAATATTTCGATCAAACTCAACCAATTATATCTTGATTGGACGGTGACCAATTTTTAAAAAAAATGTTAATTTTAGATTTTTATTTTCTAAAAAATTTAAATTTTAGATTATTATTAATTATTATTTTAAATTTTAAATATGAATTAATTTTTTTATTCAAATAATAATAGTTATATATTTATATATAATAAATATATATAAAATTTTAAAATTTTAATATATACAACATCAAATAATTAAATAATTATTGACCCACCAATTAAATTATTAACCCACTAAATCAGTGTCTCGACTCCATCAATGAACGAACAGATTTCCTATGGGTTTATATGTTAATATGCAATTCGGTAACTGTTTGTTAAAATAAGTGAAGAACACCAAAACCCATTCCTCCATTTCATTAAAATCCTCAGAAGCGGGGAAAGGAAGATTGGATTCTGGGACATAGACGTTGTTTCAATTGTGGTCGTGTCGGTGCCCTATCTCAAACGACGATGGTAAGATCCCCCTCTTTACAGTCACTCAATGGAACCAATAGATCATTTTGTTTGCAATTATTTACTTATTCTTTTCAGATATATAATCATCATATGCCTAATTTAGTGGTTTGGTTTCCCTTTATTTTATGTATCAAATCAAATCTAGGGTTTAGAACAAAAAGAATAAAAGAATTAACTTGTGCAATTCCCATATCAGTCATCTTTATATAGAGGAGAATCCAGGAGGTACAACAATAAACCAAGAGGACGTCATAATTTGACAACGCAGAAGAAGCAGGAGATTAAGGAAGCCTTTGAGTTGTTTGATACTGATGGCTCAGGTTTTGTATATACACTTTAGCATCAAACTAACACTTTTCTGGTCGAATAGTTTTCTATTTTTATTTATTAATGTTATTACCTTTGATGATTTCTAGGTACTATTGATGCCAAGGAGCTGAATGTTGCCATGAGGTATTGTTATAGTCTTAAAATGTTTGTCATATTGTTTGGCTGTGTTGTTTTTTTGACAGCCATCTTATCTTGACAGGGCCCTTGGATTTGAGATGACAGAAGAGGTATTATCCATATACCAGTACATGCATTCAGTTTTCTTCTGATTTAATTGAATTTTGCAACTTACAATTTCCTTCGAGGATTTCTGATCATTGTCGCGAGGAAGGGAGCCATCCGCGTCTCTCGATGTCCATGATAGCTGAAGCTAACTTTCCCCTGCCCCTCCTCTTTTATTGTTTTATTTAACATTTACCTGTGATGTGTGGTTATTCTTCTTCTTATTCAGCTTTAGGGAGTCAATTTCTTGTCATGAAATCCAAAACAAAATTTAGCATTGCAGTGGTGCCTTGTGTTCGTTATGCCTTTTGTTCAAGTTCTGTTGCATTTCTAATAGATAGATAATCTGCCCTGTCATTTCAGCAAATTAATAAAATGATAGAAGATGTGGACAAGGATGGAAGTGGAGCAATTGATTATGATGAGTTTGAGTACATGATGACAGCCAAAATAGGAGAAAGGGACACTAAAGAGGAGCTCATGAAAGCTTTCAATATTATTGATCATGATAAAAATGTAAAGTTCTTCACTGCTATACATCATTTATACTTCTTGTTTCTAATTACTTGTGGCCTATTCAGGGAAAGATATCTGCATTAGACATCAAGCGCATTGCAAAAGAGCTAGGTCAAAATTTCACCGACAGAGAGATTCAGGAGATGGTTGATGAAGCAGACCAAGATAGTAAGTTACTCCAACCATTTCCTTGTCAACTTTCTAATTACAAGAAAACTTTTACTTCTCATATTGTGGATTGTATTATATGGTTAACTGGGCATGAATACATGAGCTTTATATTATGCTAACATAACATTATGTGTATATGAAAAAATATTATCATCACTTTGGAAATACAGAGGCATAACAAATTCATGATGATAAGTGGTCTCTAACTTGTATACAAGATTTACTGAAAAAATGAGTAGTAGTTTATCATTACCTCAGATACGCTAATCTCCCCAAGGTTTACCAAAAATGATAAAAAGCTATATATATATATATATATATATGTATGTATGTATGTATATATATCTTTGGACACGCTAATTGGGAATATGGTGCAATGAAAATTTAATATTTTCCAACATAGTTTCTGTAAGTAGGTGGGGTATTTGCATTGGATTCATAGATCCACGGAGGGGAGGTTGTCGATTTATTTCACTCTCTTGTCCGCTGGATGAGAAATGTATTAAATAAATGGTAAAGCAACACGATATTTGCCATTATTTTTTAACTGGAGATCTAGTGATCAATCCTGACTTGTTTATTTGTTAGACATTTTATTTATCACTTGTTGGTTTAGGATTCATACCACCAAAGAATGAAAGAATTGAAAATAACACAGCCTGAGGTCTTAAATGCAAAAGGAAGAAAACATTACACCTCTTGTGGAATGCAGTTTAATGCTTGCTAGAATAGATGTTTAATCATTGACAGTGGGATGATAGTTCAATTATAAAAGGCTACTCAGTAGCACTGCATTTGGACGTCTTAAAAGTTCATTGTCTTTGCTTTCCCATTTGTTATTGTAACTGCTTCCCAGGATTGTGAGATGTTATATCTGTTTTTTGGCCTTAAAATGTGCAGATGATCGAGAAGTTAGTGCAGAGGAGTTCATCACGATGATGAACAGAAATCGCTTCCGTCACTAGTTATCTATATGGGGGGCAGTTGTCATCTTTGTTTGGCTGCACTATTAGTATAGGAAAATTAAAATTAAAATAAAAACAAACGAAGCTATATATACTCTTCCTATTCTTGTACAAGTTGTATGAATGATTCCAACCAATGCTATGTTTGTGTATTGCCTATGAATAACATTGATGTATATCCATATTTTGGTTTAATCCGACTCATTTCATTTTTGTACCAAATGGTAATAGTGGGCCGAGGTGTTTTCTACCAACTTATATAATTTATTCAATTTTTTTAATAATTTAATTAAAAGAAATAGTGCCTACAACAGCGTAATTCAAAATGCTGCTTTACTGTATTTAAAAAGTTCACAAATGAAATAAATTAAATCAAATTAATGGGTTTGCTCTTGTATATTCACTTTCAAGAAGAATAATTTATCGAGTTACACTTTTTGATATAAGAAAATTAAATTGTAAACTTTTTTTCTTTCTTTTTTGATAAACTAGTGGATTTTTTTTCGCAAAAAATCTGGTTCATGGATAACAGCATTGATCTTCGTTCAGGTTCTGATTTCTTATTCAAAGCCTAGGTTCAATGCAATACCATGGTTCTTTCATGCATTCAATTTCGGAATCCATAGTTAAGTCCATCCTCCGTGCATCAGAGGCATGAATGAACCTGCAAGGTGGCTTCTCAGGGAGACACGTCTTCAGGATAACTAAGATTCAAAAACTAGTCTTGAAATCTTTGAATATTTTACCCAACTGAATACCATGTGGAATGAACTTGAGAATTTCAAGTCGATTCCAAGAAGAAAATGTTCCTTTCCATGTTCATATGAATAATATATAACCATCACAATGATTTCCTTGATTAATCCTATCATCACAATGAGAATTCTCCTTTTTTAATTTGCAGAAGAAGCCAAAGGAGGAGTGGAGTTGAGCGTTATATGCCACCGTACGTGAGAAAAGTTAAAATGACCATCCTTGTGCTTAGCACAAGGCTAAATTAAGAAGCAACACTTAAAACTCATGAAGATCGATAAGAGCACCAAAACATCATTACCATCAGATAATGTTGTGTATAGAAAAAAAATCTAAATTTCACATTGACTAGAAATAAATTTATTAGAATATATAAGTGAAAAACAACTTTATCCTTTGAGTTTGTTTTTTTTCGAGGTTGTATGAAATCTATTGAAGCTGTTAATGTCACGAATTCATGATAAGAGTTGGATGCAAAACCCGATTTGCAAGGTACTAGGAGGAAGTTTAAATTTTGGTGTGAAACTTGTCAAGTTGAAGTTCGATCAGAAACTAGAAACTATGATGCAAAGCCATAAAAATTTGGGTTGTTAAATTTTAATATGAAGAAATTAAAAGTTTGAATCTTCAATCGATTCCATGTCAATTTTCTCCCATGCTGCGCTACATATATCCATCCTTGTTCTTGTTGTGGTCTTTCATTGCGTGCTGCTTTAATTTATCATCTTTAATGATGTGTGGGTTGATTTAAATTATGTAATCTTCAATTTTATATGTTTAGAATAATGGCCTATATGCCATTTTCGTTTGGCAACTTATTTTGTCAGTACTGTAGATTCTATTCCTAAACATTTGCACATCTTGTGCTTTGGTTTCTTTCTATTGATTTTTTTTTCTTACAAAGAAAAGATATAAAAGAGAAGAATATAAAATTATAAGAATGTGATGCACGTAGCATTAATTAGCACTATTCTTGATTTTTCATCATCATATCTTCATATGTATCAACAATTAAAGATCATCATTTACACATAACTGATGGTCACTCAAGATACTGTTCTTCCTTCTTCGTTTAATCACGTCCATGCTTCAACAATCTCATTCAAATGAAGTAATTATAAGGATTGATGGCATAGAAATTTTCTTAGACCATGCAAATCACGATCAACTTTTTTAATTCCAGCTTGAGAAAAGTGTCTCAGAACCAGAAAAGATAAACACTATAATTTTCATCTTTTTCAGCTATCGATTATATCCAACCGTCCATTTATTATTTTTTGAAGAAATCCTTTTCTTCTTTTATAGCGATATTTGTGGGGATCACTGTTGGGATGTGATCATGAGGATCACTATTTTAAATCTTTTCCCACTACAGCTATGCGTCAAAGTTTGCCTTATGCATGTACGTACATAACTAGAGAACATGAGAACATATATAATAGAAATTCATAAGGTTATTATATATATACTGTAATTCTATAATACTCAGTGCTTTAATTTGAATTCTACATAGTTTTCCCGGTAGAACATTCTGACCTTTATCATTTTTGTACAATCCAAAGCACATCCGTGACCTAGACATATAGAAGTCATAGCTCCTTCTTGTCATTAATATGGGAATAATGTATTTTATATACTGCTCATAAAAAAAATGTATTTTATATACTGCATAATTATAATTATTATAAGTGAACCTTCTGCCATTTGAGTAGATAAGGTACATATTTCAATTTTCAGAGCTGCACAACCTCACGACTCACTAGAGAAGAATTTTACATTAAGCTTATTTTTCTTTCCCCGAATTTTAACTACTTATATTCTCAAATTAATTTTTTATACTTTTTTTACATTAAAATTTACTTTCTCAACTCTAAGCTGCTCCACTCTCAAATTTAAAAGACACGCTATTAACTATTCTTTTATCAAATTAATTATACATGTCTCATTATAAGTTTAATTTTTTTTCTTTTATATATTTCTTGAGTTCTACCTGAATTAATTATATATATTAGTTATATTCGGCAATACATTTTAATTAGTTTTTTTTTGTTTTTTTCACTAGTTAAAAATTTTGTTTAATTATTTGGTAAATAATTTTTTTTAGTAATTTTTGAAACGCCACTCAAAGTAACAACGTATTTTAAAATACTAACTTCTAACTTTTTATATTTTTTTCACTTTTATCCTCAATATATTTATTCATTTTCCTTGTTACCTTTTTTAAATAAACCACAATTTTATTGTCATTTTATATTTTTCAGTTACTACAATATCTAGTTTTATTGAACACTTATAATTTAATAAATTAGGTTTTCAGCTTTCCGCTAGTTTTGCTAAGGATAGCTATTGTTTACAATTTTAAATGTATTTTTTTTTACTTATTAAATATAATTTTGGTCTTCCTAATTTTAAAACATACAATTTTGGTTCCTTAATTTGAAAAAACAGAGACATTTAATCCTTCTATTTTTAAATTCCATAATTTTAAGTTATACTTTTTATATTTTGGATATTTGTATTTTGCATTGACGTGCTGGCAACGGGAAGTTGTAGTACTAGTACATAGCATAGCGCTTAGATTTGGGTTATCAGTAGTACAAAGTTGTACTCTTAACGGAACAAACAGACCCCCATCATTTCTATGATTAGTACTGCGGTGTACTACATGTACATCTAGACCTAGCAAGTACCAAGTTCGCTTGAGGCTATATATTATGCACTGAATCAAGTTGGATAAACCCATTACATTGTTGATAAAACACAATTCAAAGGTTCAATGTTCCACTTCAGGCAAAGACATTTTCAAAATATGTGTAGGTAGAGGGGTTCTACAGGGTTGTCCTGAGATCACATGAAGTAGAATATAAGCAGCCATGCTTGTTGTCTCCTGAGTTCTCAGTTCATGTGTTCTCAGGTCGCCCCTGCTGGACTATTCTCTACCGATTGGAGATGCACTCGGCACAAATGAAAATGGAGCAAGGAGTGTGATTCGGTAATTAAGCTATTTTTTTTTTAAATTGATAAATGTTAGTTTGTTAGTTTTATTAAAAATGTCAATGGAAAAGTTTGAACCCATGACCTCTCCCTCCCTCCTTCTCCCTTCATCCTTAAGCCCTTATTCCTAACCAACAAAGCTAACCTTATCCCCTGTGTTTGTTAATATTGAAATGGAGTGGAAATGAAGGGAAAGTTTCAAAATTAGTGTGGCTTACACACCTTCACCACACTACTTTAATTCAGATATTTCTTCTCATTTCTATTTCATTCCATTTCCTTCCACTCTTTCAAACACACCTTGTATCTCCAGGTAATTATGCTACATGATTGCCTTATGTTTATGGAATTGCATATTTTCAGGCCCTACCATACCTTAAAATAACTCTAACAAAGTCCATGAATTTGCCAAAGTCCATGTCTGTGATTCTTTTAGTGTCACAATCCATTGCCATTGGTTTTTTATTTTTCATCATCTGTTGTATAACTAAAGTACTAAACTCTAGCTTTTTAGCTGCTTCAAGTATGGATTCCTCAACTTGGAAAATGTTCTTTGAAGTCAATAAAGAACTTGTGAACTTTGTCCACCAAGTATCTGTCATCTATCAGTTCTGCAAGCTGAACTGTTGAATCCACAAAGCTGCTTGTTGCAAAGTTGTGATGTTAGAAGGCATCTACAAAGAAGTTCAAGCAAAACTCTTTTTAGCATATTTGCTGCCACAGAAGGAAATTTACTGAGAATTCCAACAAGCCATGCAAACAAAGAAGAAAGATAATCACTTTGTTGAAACTCTGACCTCCAGTGTGAAATCCAAATACTTGGGTTATTTACCATTTTTTTATTATTTACCATTTTTTTTTTTCAAAAATGGTATGAGAACAATAATGAAGAAACTCAGCATGCAAAAGTCGTGCTATAAAAAAAAAAAATTCCAAAAACAGGGAATAGGGAAATTTGTGTCTGGGGAGAGCCACAACAAAAACAGGGGAAAATTGGGAGAGAGGAAAGTTTGGGAGAAATTTTTTTTATTAGAAAAAACAGATTATGCACTAGTTTTACCATCTCACTCAATCACAAACCACAACCAATAAATTGGGAATCCAACACAAATCAATGTAACTTATGGGACACAATATTTTAAAATTAAAATAAAATAATAAACAACATTTTTAAAAATATATTCTCTTAAGTAAATAAGTTAGGATAAATAGTAAATAGAACCTTGGAATATATGAACGTCCATTATGTAAAAAGCCAGAGAAAAATATTAACATACTTAAAAGTAGCACATACCAGAAATTAGATTGGTAAGTTAGTTATTTTGCATTTTACTTGTTGTGAACTTTTCTTTGGTGAAAAACTTTGTAAATATTTTTTTTATCTGGCATAGAATAACCATCATATATTGCTCCTAAAATTCATACTAAACCAAAACATTGCTTTGGTGAAAACCTTGAAGTGAAAAACACTTATAACGTGTCATAAGTCCAAAGAGAACTTATGAGATATGGGTGAGAAACCATACTAAACCAAAACAAGGAGATTTGTGCTGTACATGTCAGTAAGCAATTAAATGAATTAATCAACTTCAATCCTTAGATGGTCCAATCAGATCCAGATCCTAGAAGAATAGTTTCTTTCCTTGATTATATATTGAATTAATATTCTAACACTAAAATGACTGTAGAATTTTTTTTTAAAAAATGTCGGTAATAGTTCTGACATTTTTACTAAACACCATCATCAAATTAAATTAAAAAATAGTTAAATAGTAATCTGGCATTTGACAAGCTTGTGCTCTCCTTTCTGTAAAAAGAGAGAGAGAGAGAGAGAGAGGTGGTTTTTCTGTCCTTTATTTCATTTCATCCTTTTGGCACCGGCTCACCTGACACGTGAGACGGGTGGAACCATTTTGACGGTTCTACGAGTACGAGGTGATCGAATTTAATTTTAACCACGCGGCAGTTAGACAGTAACCCACGTTGTGGTTTGCTGGCTGAGATAGGCAAAGCCACATTTGAGTTGTCCAATGAAGAAAATCTTGCACTATAAATAACCAAATTCCTTCTGGAAAATATAGTGTAATGAAAAATATGTCCTTAATTATAATATTTTGAAAAAATATTTATCATTTTTATGAAATTTTTTTAATTTATAAATATATTAATTATTTTTTAATATATTCTTACTTAACTATTTTCTCTCTAAACATTAATAAAAATTAAATAAATAAATATAAAAAAATAAAAATAATTTTAGAATCATAATATTAATAATTAACAAATTTAATATAATAACTAATTTAGAAATCAATTTAGTGAGAAACAAGCAAATTAGAAAGTTTAAAGTTTAAAAATTAATTTTTTATTAAATTATCAAAACTAATTTATCACATTACACACTCAAAGAATTAAATTTAATTTTTTTTCTCTCTCAACCAATTTATCAGCCACAAGCATTTCATTTCAGCGCTGAACTGAATATTGAGTTGAGCTATGGCCATGGGATTGACGTCACAACTCCTCCTTACTTTGTTCATCAGTACCCTTCTTCCCTCTTCACTTTCACAATCTAACCAGGTCTCTCTCAGTTGACTTTCATTCACTCTTCTCCTTCTACTTTTTCCAACATATGCAAACTCAATTACTTACACAATCATCATTATTAGTACTATAGTACTTAACCGATCGAGATTTTCATTGGATTCAGTTTTGTGACGCTGGAACTTCATCGAAGCTGTTGATCAAGGGAGGCACCGTTCTCATGAATGCTCAGCAACAACAGGTTGCCGATGTTTATGTCGAAGATGGTATCATTGTTGCCATCAAACCCACTATTACGGTATATTTTCTCCTCTGCTACCACCTTCTCTTTCTGTTACTTTCTGCTTTCTAACGTGTAATTCATTTTCATTGCATTTGGCAGGTTGGAGATGAGGTGACTGTCATAGATGCCACTGGCAAGTTTGTCATGCCAGGTTACCCCTTAATCTTTTCAATCTAACTTTCACCACTAGTTAATGTCTACACTAAATTGAAGATGACTCGGGTCCTTCTAGAATGAATGTCATAGATGAAGGATCTGTGCACATCTTTCTTCTTGCATCTTCTCATGGAAAACTAAAAATCAAGCACATAGGTACAAATTATAGTATGTTAGTATAGGGATAAAACTTAAAAAGTTATAAAACACTAACCTCAATTTGCATTCATCTTCATGAGCATGACTTGATGATAGAAAACCTAATTACTCATGAGAGGATTTCTGCCCACTTTCTAGGGGACTGCTTAAGAGAATCTGAGTGTGAAAGAGACTGTCATAGAGTGTAAATTTACTTAATGGAATAACAAATTTATAATCCCCTAGCAGCAGGTAGGGACCTCTCAAATGGGTTATATACTAATGATTGATCCAACCCATCATAGGGTCAATCTTTTCTTAATTTCATCCAAAATATCCATAATATACATATGATAATTATATTATCTCAAATTGTCGATTGATTATATTAAAAGATAATATAATAATTATTGACTAATACTAATCCACAATAAATATTTTAACATCGTCAAAGTCTTGTATAAAACCACAAAAAATTGTCCTTAGTTAGGCACCTGATGCACTATTGGATGGTTCTGATACACCCCAACACCATAGGAAGTGGGAATTGAGTGCATGCTAGTGAGCTCTATTACCCCCCAAACAAACAACCTTCTATAATGTGTTCCAAAATGGTGGAATTCCTACTCATGTCATTCACTATTGTTGTGGTTGTTGTTATGACTATTATCTTTTACCTGACGGATTCCAGGAATGCATCTTATTGTTAACTGGCAGGGGGCATTGATCATCACACCCACCTAGAGTTTGAATTTATGGGTACAGAAACAGTGGATGACTTCTTCAGTGATCAGGCTGCAGCATTAGCTGGTGGGACAACAATGTACATTGACTTTGTTATACCACATAAAAGGAAGTTTAACGGCTGGTATTGAAGCGTATGAAAAGAAGGCAAGGAAGTCTTGCATGGATTATGGTTTCCATATGGCTATTACCAATTGGGATGAAACTGCGTCAAGAGAAATGGAGATCATGGTCAAGGAGAAAGGTCATAACTTATTTCCTTGATAATTTGGCTAATTATGTGGAAATAACCCTATGGTTGAGTTTATGAGGAATTTATTTCATCTAGTGCACCTATGTTTTTGAAATTGCAGGTATCAACTCTTTTAAGTTTTTCATGGCATATGAAGGAGCTCTTATGATCAATGATGAGCTTCTTCTGGAAAGATTTAAAAAGTGCAAGTCTTTTGGTACCTTGGCTATGGTCCATGCAGAAAATAGAGATGCTGTGGACGAAGGTCAGAAAAAAAATGATAGAACTTGGAATAACTGGTCCTCAGGTGCATGCTCTTCACGGCTTGCAGTGGTACATTCTCATATTTGTTCTTTCAAAAAGAATTTACCGAATAATGGAATGAAAATATTGGACACTTCAAGTTTTGTTTCATCTTCTTAACAAGTATTCAATATGTAAACGTGATTTTCACTCTTCATACTTAAAATTTCCCTTTTCATCTTAGTAGGCTTCTATTAGGATCCAATTTCCAAGGTATGGGACTTGGAGTCCCACATTGGAAGTATGGGATTCTAGTGTTGGGTTTATAAGCCCTTGGGCTCTCCAACTACAATAGGTAGCTTTTGTGGTGTGGTTCTCTCAAGGTTCTTATCAGCTTCCTGCATAGCACGTGTAATTGAGCCAAATTAACTGTTTTTATCTCCTATTGTCAAAATTTGCTTACTTGTGACCACCCTAGTTTGACATTTGTTGTGTTCAGTTTCATCTGTTTTTATGAACCACACCAAGTAGGAGTGTTATCATATTGAATACTTGTTATGTTTTATGTTGTTTGATTCTTGTAAAGTTTAAATATGAAAAATCTGTCTATGATTTATAGAAGATTTCCCTATTTGACTTTGGTTATGTATACCTATGTAGTTGGAAGGAGACACAACTGCTCATGCTATTCGTTTAGCTGGTTTTGTGAACACACCTTTATATGTGGTTCATGTAATGAGCATTGATGCAATGGAAGAAATTGCAAAGGCCCAGAAATCAGGTTCTCAATTTTAATCCTTTTGAGTTTTTATTGATTTTCATTAATGTGTTCCACAGTAACAGTGCATGCATTCATTCAAGAGAAAGTAGACAGTTACAACACAATTAAAAGATTCTTCTGCAGAAAAACCAAAACTTTTGCACAACAATAATCTATTTTATTTAAAAAAATGCAAAAAGAATTCTTGTACTTAAATTTATAACAGCTATAAATATGTTAACCTGAGAATATTTATAGTTCCACTCTCGTGCTATTCTGTAATAATATTGTCTCTACTCTGTTATAAATGTAAAAACTAAGGGCAACAAAAATCACTTAATTGAGAGTTTGAGACTTGATTCCGATTGCTGTCTTTTAGGGGGGATTCTGTTTAGTTTACAGTTGCTTATGTTCCCTTTTTCTCTGTATTTTGTATTCAAGAGATGAGCTTCCCAAGGAAGATTCCTTTTCTGATTTGCAGGGAGACTGGATTGCCTAGCTGATTTTTTTTATTTCTCGTTTCATTGTTTTGCACTTTTCTGATTTAGAGGATTACCTATTCTTTCCCTCTTACTCTTACCATTCTATCCTGAAGAAAAAGGAAAAGAGTTTCCCAAGCCCAATTTCATACTGATAAGAACCTTGGTTATGCAATTGAAAGGATATAAGATTTATGGTAAAAAAGTTGTCAGTTATTGCTGCATCTGTTTTTCTTCTTAATGTGGGTAGATGATAAACATACAAGTTTGAACTTATAAATTATGAAAAATTGGAAATTATATGGACATAAATGTCCTATAAAATGGAATTTTCAACTTGAATCTGTTAGGCCATACTAGAAAGAAGTTGTCTCCAGCAACCAGAGGATTAATATAAGTGGAACACTGTATAGTCTCTTTGAAATTGTTTTCTGTGGACTCGTACTCTAATCATGCTTGTCTTGTTCTATGATCAGTGCCCCCTTGTGTTTTTTCTTTTTCCATCTCTTCATGATGAATTAAGGCATCTTTGCCTGAAACTAAATTCTGTGGCCATAAAGATGGATCAAATTTATACATTATGATTTATCCTGGCTTTCAAGTTCATAAACTTCTTCACATTTATTCTATCTTTGCTGATGTTCTGAACCAAAGTACAACAAACCAGCACAATAAAAAGAGAGTCCAACATCCATTATGTAAGAATGCCTCAAAGCATTGAGCTTTCTATTATACTCAATGTAAGATTCATAACATAGTAATCTCCTTTAAGAGTTGATGTTCACAACTACTTTACTCTATCGACTCTGAGCTGGTGATAGTCCTTTCCCCTTTGATGGCTTTACACATCTATTATTATTTGTCTGTCACATTGCACCTTAATCCAGCCTAGGTACTAGGTATCCCTTCTCACAGCCCAACTCTCAATGAGAGCACCAATTGTACCACATTGAGTTTTCAATTCTTAATATGTGATTCATAACAGTGACATTTTATTTTTTATGGATAACTAGTTTTAGTGATCTCCCTTGCTTGTTTGAAACTGCAGAACATGCAGTTAGTTTATATTTTTTTTTCCCCATGACATTTTTGTTTCACTAATAACTAATTGCTTTCATGCTGCAGGACAAAGGGTAATTGGAGAGCCAGTTGCCTCTGGGTTAGCCCTTGATGAATCTTGGCTGACTTTGAGACTGCTGCAAAGTTAGTGCCCTCGCATGTGTCATTGTTTTATGTTGTTATTATTTTATTGTCTTCAGTTTTAAGAATATAAGCCATGTTCATTCTCATGTTTCAGGTATGTCAAGAGTCCCCCTATTAAGAATCGAGGACATGATGAGGCCCTTCAAGCTACCCTTTCAACAGGAGTTTTGCAGGTTCCACTATAAGTTAGGCTTAGGTTCAATAATCATTAAGGGTTTGAGTTTGAGGAAGTAATTAGGATAGTCTCAGGCATGAAATGCATCCTATTCCTAGCACTCTTCATTGTTTCTGAACTCTGTATTATCTAATGAGTAATGACTAATGCCCTGTGCTCAATTAATTCTTCTTACTAAGACTGATTGTTTGACCAAGGGTACCTTTTACAACTTTGCAGCTGGTAGGAACTGATCATTGTGCCTTTAATTCCACCCAGGAAGCTCTTGGAATTGATGACTTCCGGAAAATTCTTGATGGTGTCAATGGTAATCACATGATGGATGGCCCTAGATATGTCCATCCTAAATGCATTCTAGTTGATTTTGAAATTTTTCCTTACTAATGTGCTTTGCGACCTGATATCTATAGGTATTGAAGAAAGGATGCATTTGGTATGGGATATCATGGTGGTAAGATAATCAATTATCAGCTTAGCATTCCATTTCTTTTAAGATTGGGATGAACTCAAGGTTGCACTTTAGGCAACCCCCAAAGAGGCCGCAACTAAGGTGGGGGCAAGGGGTGTCCGCAATTAAAGCAGCTTTTCCAACCTTTTAAATCTGGCAAAATATCTGTCACTGATTATGTCCGGTTGACAAGCACCGAATGGTATATTTTCTGTTAATCAACGTAAAAATTAGAATCCAGTTCTTATGCCAATAAAGAGAATTCAGAGTATTTAATTATTTTTATTTGATGAAGCTCTTCGGTAAGGATGCCAAAAGTATTACTGATTTTTTTATTATTATTTCTACAATCATTTTAGTGCTAGAATCTTCAATATATATCCAAGGAAAGGAGCAATTTTTCCAGGATCTGATGCAGATATTAGCATCCTCAATCCAAATTTAAGCTTTGAGATAACTGCAAAGTCCCACCACTCCAAACTAGACACGAATGTCTATGACGGAAGGAAAGGAAAGGTATTGATTTAACTATAATCTGGTCCATCTAAGGATTTAAACTGATTTAGTGCTTAGTTACAGCATGAGTACTGCACGTTTTGGTTTAATATTGATTTTCAACCATATCTCTCAAGTTCTCTAGACTTTTGACACAATCTTTTGCTTAAGGTGTTTGTTTATTATTTTTTTGGAATTAATTTTTCGCTAGTATCAAGACTGAATGTTCATATAGATAGTTAGGTACAAGTGGTGTATTAAAAAGTAAGATTTGGGAGGTATAGTTTTATTCAATTAAAGGCACTTCATTTATGTTGCTATATTGATTTTGAGTTTGAATTAGGCAAGGCACTTTGGTTTTGCATGTGGTACAACAGTTCAGTTAATGGATAGCATTAGACAACTAGAATTCATTACAGTATTAGGAAGATTATTTATAATTGTTGTCGTATTCTATGGGCTATCAATGAGGATAGTGAATTATTCTTAAAGTCTATACTAAATTGTAACATTTTCCCCTCAAGTATATCATTCTCTCTCTCTCTCTCTCTCTCTCTGTCCATCATCCTCTAGGCTTTGAGTATCGCCACTCGTTACTTGATTTGTTCATGCTGTGTTATTTTTGCCTTGTTAATGTCTTAAGAGTCCATTCAACATGTTCTTGTTTGTATATAATTCAATTATTGAGGGAAAAGTTGTGGGTTTGATCTCTCCTACTAACAAAAACTAACAATTAACATTTTGCTGATAAATAAAAAAATCAATAATTGAAGCCTTGTCAAGTGATATCAATATTCAATTTTTTTCAGGGGAAAGTCGAAGTGACTATTGCAGGAGGAAGAGTTGTTTGGGAAAATAATGAAGTGGAGGTTGGTACTGGTACTGGGAGATATATAAAAATGCCAACCTTTAGTTACCTGTTTGACGGAATTGACAAAAAGGATGTCTTTTATCTAAATTCTTTCCAAGCCCCAGTGGAGAGAGCCAAATCCAACACAGTTTCTGATATCCTTTGGTCAAAGTTCAACATTTTAAGGATCTAGCGGGGTGACAGAGACGTGTGTTAATCCAGTTTTTGTTTAATTAAAGTAATATATGTACATCATATCATATGTATATTACAATAGATAATAGGTATGCTTCGTGTTACCTTTTCCACTCATGTAATGTACATTCGTTACTGTCTAAATCTGTTAGAGAAAAAGACACGGTAGCTTTAATAAGATACTGTACACTACAGTATGTAGCACATTCAGACTATGGGAGCTGCTGTTCAGGTTTCAATTGAACTTGTCATCTACATACATATTTTATAAGCCATAGATCCATGCTTCAATAGCATGCCATTGGTTTGAAAATCAAGTGCCTATCATATTTTATAAGCCATAGAACCATAAATTTTCTTTTTCTTATTTCTTGGTTCCTGTCATAGTTGAAGACTATTGCAGAATAAATCATTTTGATAGCTCTAATGTTCAGGAAGTTCTTTTCTTCCAAGCTATATCTTTTATGTACATCTTAAGCGTAGAATTACCTCCTTTCGTTTCATGGACAAATGGAGAGGCTAGGGAATTGGGAGTATGAAGTTGTGACTGTGTTCAAATAAAGGTGTTTATTACCTATACTTTTTCAACACATAATTGGAGGGTGGTTGGATGTTTAACTAGACCAACTCGTTCTCTTTCTGACGGGTAAAGTAATAGAATTGGTGAAGTTTCTCTTTCCATTGGAGAGTAACTTGGTAGGTCTTATTTCAAAAGAGAGTTGTCAACTCTAGCATTTGTATTATATTGTATTAAATAAATTAAGAGACATGGCTTTAAAAAAGAAAAAAAAAACAGTGCAGTATGTTTTTCATTCAATATTTGTGGTCCATTTGAGAAATTTTAATGAGTTTTTTGGTTGGAGTAAAAATTTGATTGGACTGTTTAAAGTAAGAAATGTGATCTAATATTATAGAGAAGTGAGAAATTTTATTAAAAAATAGAAGAAATTTTTTTGTGAGTTTGTTGGTTGGAGATAGTCTTATACTTGGTACTTAAAATACCTCAGGATGATGATGGAGTGGATCAACATAATTAACTTGTTTGTGGATATTATGTCTTGTGACTATAGTAAAAGTAGGACAAAAAAATGTGGTTGTTCACTTACTGTTTTTCTTCTTTTATAAGTTTGTGCAAATAAGAGTATGATATTATCTAAGTTTAGGGGAAATATTCTGTCAAAAAAGAGTTTAGTGAAAATATGATGGCTATTCTATGCAAAATAATTAACTTGTCAAGCTAATTTATGGTATGTGTCACTTTTAAGTATGTTAATTTTTTTTCTTCTTTTTTTAAACATTTCTCTTCTGCTTTCTGCATAACGGACATTCATATATACAAGGTTTTAGTTACTATTCATTATTATTTATTTACTTTAGGAAAATGCTTATTTTTAAAAAAATCTTCAATTTTTTATTTTATTTTAAAATAGTGTCTTGTAAATTATGATGATTTGTGTTGGATACTAAAATTTATACCCACGTTAATTTTTCTTCCCACCATTAACATTACTTTTTCAAGTATCCATTAAATATGAATCATTTTCATCCTATGATTTGCTTGTGAGAAGAATAATATTACAGTACTCATTAATTACCGATACAACTAAATTAGATATTAACTGTAAGTGCCCATTACTAAAATAGCTTAATAACTAATATGCATATTAAAATATTTTATTTTAATAATTTAACAATATATAACAAAAATGGATTAAAATTAAAACTTAAACTTAACCTTTTCTATTTTTATTTTTAAACTTTATGCATAAATTAGTCTTCATTTATTTATTGTGAAGTTGCGAAACGAGTGGGTTTTTCATCAACACGACATTCTATACGGAACCCAACTCAACCCAAAAGTAGTTGTTACTTCTGCTCTCTGTAATATACTAATATTAACATGTACCACACATTTGGAAAGTACAGTGTGATTTTTCAGATCAGATCCGCATCAGCACGAGCAAGGACATGCGCAGAACGACGTTCGTGGCGTACACTTCGAGTTCAACGTCTTATTTAATTAAAGATTAATTAATTATAAAGCTAACTAGTTTTTCAATGAAGCATTCATGTTAAAAACAAACCACACCCCTATGGCCTATGGGAGTCTCTATTTCCACTCCTCTTTTCTTTTATAAATTTTACATATATTTTTCTTAAATTATTAGTTTTTTTTATCCTAGGTCAAAAAATAATTCTGCTTATGATGAATGTCTGTTATTAGTCCAATAAATTTTTTACTTAAGATATAAATCAAACATAGATTTTTCCACTAAAGTCTTCACTCATGTGAATACAATGAAATCTTACATCACTAAGTTAAACCGCTGAGTTAAAAATTATTGGTTTGATTAACAAAGAATGACATTTTAAATAAAAATTATTTAAATAGGAGTGACAACAGAATAGAATAGATACATTAATCATCGCACCAATGCACACCAAGGTAGATCCGAAATGTAAATCTAATGGAATCAACCATGCTAAACCAAACCTTCACAGAAGAAGATCATGCATGTATCAAATCTTTTAGGTTTCCTTAGAAACCTTTATAAATATATATTATTAATGAGTGTATGTAATCTAAAGAAAGAAATAAAAAAGGGTAACAATATTGCTAAAAGTCTAAAACTACCAAGCCAGAAGCAGAAAGAAATTTTTCATTTCAAAATGATGACTGACCTCAACTGTCCTCAATTGAAGGACCTTTTTCTTTCGGCCGGGAAAAAGAAAGGCCTACTGAAACTAGGAAATGTGCTATTTACTTACAAGGAAATGAGATGTCAATACAATCCCAAAAATTTCCACCAGACAGAACCAACACCTCCCCAGATGATAGCATTAATAAAAGCCATGATGAACCCCATTTTGAAGATATCCGGAAGGTCTACATAACCAGCTGTTGAAACACAAGAATAGAAATCATATCAGCCACCATCCTAAGCTTGAACATAGCTTAAATTCATAAGACAAAGGGACAAGAATAAAGAATAGGTTTGACTTAACAGAAATAAGCATTTTGAATTTTTTTTTATCACAAATTGCAACTAGAATTAGCAGAACAAGAATAAAAACAAACAGAAATCTCAAGATTGAGAAGACAGAAATGAAGTGTTAAAACCAAATACAATTGACATGTACTATAGTTTAAGAGAAGGATATATGTTTATCCATTGCAAACGTAGGCAATTGAACAAAGTTACTGAACAAACACATGCCAAATAAATTAGGTAGCTAAGCTGGAAAGAAAAATAACACAAATTAAATGACTGACGTTATAGAAGGACAAACCTCCATAGTATACAGCAGCCTGGCCGCTACTGTACTGTGTTATTGCACCAAAAAGATTTGTATTATAACCTAAAGCAAGGGCTGCCAGAATACCAGGAACACCAGCTGCCCTATGCATGGCCAGAAACGCGGAGTATAAAGCCCCCACGTGTCCAGTCTGACTTGCAAAAAGGTAGTGGATGAAGAAATAAGCTGCCTGAAGAACAGCTAGTGAGGCCGGCCAGCTCAAAGAGAATGACCTAAGGTTGTTGGCCACACAATCAGACATCCAGCTCACAATACCAAGGTTTGTCAACTGGCTTGCCATACCTACCAGAATGGCAAACCAAGCTAAGGTATCCCATGCTGATTTTTCATTCAAACAGTCATTCCAGTCAAGGACTCCTAATAGGAGGAGTATTGATAAACCAATCATTGCAGCTACAGCACTTGCTATGCCGATAGTGTCTCTGCAGAACCAAAAAACACAGATAGTACAGAATTCAACCAAGAGAAATTGTAAGAAAAAACAACAATCTACACTGCTCAACAGACAGGTATAATTCTTCATAGTCATCAACAGAAGGTGAAATGACTTGCATAAGCATAGTTTGGGTCCGTTGAAGACATCAAATTAAACTTACTATTTATCACCAATGACATTACTTTATTTTCATAAGTCCATATACATATGGAAGAGTTCCTAAAATAGCATGCATAATAAGCCAGAGAGCATGAAGTAGGTGGCCAGAACATTGATAAAAATTAGAAAGTATTAATTAAACATTCTTCCTTCAAAATTCTATATTTTCAGCATCTCCACAAGGATCAAGTTCTTCACCCAAAAAGTTAAACTTAGAAATCAGTCCAAAAAAACATTCATCCATAGATGTAGATATAATAGACGACAGAAGACATACCCAAAGATCCACAAAGACACTGCAAGAAGCATTGTGCCGACCATAATCCATTCATTTTTAGTGACAGGGCCCATACTTTCCAGTTTCTTGGCCGCCAGGGCAGGAGCCTCTGGTGTGTCTTTGATTTCAGGGGGATAGAGCTTGTACAAAATCAATGGCGTAAGAAGAAGACAAACAACGGCAGGTAAACTAGCCGCCTTAAACCAAGTAACCCATGGTTTTGGAACTATCACCCCAAGCTCCTCTGCTAATTTGAGACACAGCAGATTTTGAGCTGCAGCAGTTAGGAAAAGAGCACTAGAGTTACCAGCAGACTGTCATAGGTCACAGAGGCAATGCACTAGTCACTTCATTATTACATGATATAGTAATTTGCAAACAAGAGAACAGAACACAGAAGAAAATTCAGGAACATCAGAATATACGCACATAATCATAATAGTGCCACCATGTCTCATAAAAACAAAACAAAACAAAACCAAGAAAAATAGACCAAGCTGTCAATATCCAAGATAGATTTCAAGTTGCTTTTGCTTCACAAAACAAAAATTTCAAAATACCCTGTAAATCTTATAAAATCTATGATTAATTGATTAAATCTAAAACTGTCTCTGCAGGCCATAAGTAATCAATGGTTATCCTTTTTTTTTCTTGTCATAGAACCTCCCAGAATACAATTGATACACTCATCTAGGAAAATCAAATGTTGCTACCTCTTTAAGCACCTCTCTATGCATTTTTTCACTTCTAATTTATATGACACTAGCATTGAAGCCAAAATTCCTTTAAACAGGGAAAGCAATAAATAGTTACAAGACCATACTTATCAAAACATCATGCCGTTCTTCGGACTTGTAATACTTACAAGGTACATAAAAAAAAAAAGTGTCTAACGGGTGACCTGAAGGCATTGATTATGTAACTAAAAAAAAATATTATTATGAAAATCACGTAAAAAAATCATAAAAAACACAATTTTATGCATCCCGATAATTTTTTTTCTCTTTTTTAGTTCCTTAATTAATGAATTAAGAGCACTGGTTAGTATTTGTAATTATTAAGAAACTAAAAGAAAAAATATATATTTATCATAAAAATTATAGAAAAATGTAAAAAAATTTACTCACAGCATAATTTTACCCATCCCAATAAAAAAAATCTTTCTAATTCTTTGTTCAATATTTTAAGGATCCTTGATAACATTTTAAAAGAAAAAAAGATGGATGGTGGTGAAGGAAAAAAAAAAAAACCTGAAATTGGTTCTGAATGAGGTAAGCCCCGAGTTTCTTAGAAGTGGGTCTGGCGGGTTCACTGCCAGCAGAGAGTGAGAGTGACTTAATAATAGGCAAAAACACACCACCAGCCCTCGCGGTGGTGCTAGGCATTGCCGGCGCAATCAGCACTTCACTGAACGTGAGCCCATAAGACAGACCCAGAGTGCTCTTTCCCATCCACTTCACGAAGAAAGTAGCGATTCTATCCCCGAGCCCGGTCTTCACGAATCCGCGAGCAAAGAAGAACGAAATCACAATCAGCCAAATCACCTCGTTCGTGAAGGCGCCGAAGGCCGCTGTAAAGGTGAGAGTTTTTGTCACAACGGAGGCCGTGAGGCCCAGAAAGGCCCACGCCCCGACCGGCAACGGGCTCAGCACAAGGCCCGCGATGGTGGAGAGGAAAATGGAGAGGAGCTGCCAGGCCTCCGGGGTGACTTCGACGGGTTTGGGAACCAAAAAGCGAACAATGAGGCCGATGGATATGGAGATGATAAAAGGAATGGGCTTTGCACCCTGTATAGGTGTTGGTGGTGGTGGTGGTGGTGGCGGTGACGAAGGAGAAGCTTGAATTGGGTAATGGGGTTTTGAGAAAGGATTGAATTTGAAGGTGGAGGGTGGTTTGGAGGGGAAGGAGCAACGTTGGGAGATAGTGATGGGTGATCTGAGAGAGAGAGATTGAGATTGATTGAATTGGGATCTGGAGATGACAGGGCGAGGAGGGTGATGGAGTTGAGAAAAGCGAGAGACAGCGGTTGAGGCTGAGAGAGAGTGGAGTGCAAAGCTCTCCATTGGAAGCCACACCAACCTCAGGTTTTTAAGAGGTTTGAGTTTGTGTTTGTGTGGACTGTGGACTGAGAGGGACCAATGTCTTATATGTCAGCTTTGGAAACAACAAAAGTTTAATGTTTTTGGTCACGTCTTATATGTGAGGAAGGACAGTCCCACTCGTTAACCTTTTACCTCTTATTATTGTATTTGTATTCTGTGGGACTCTCGTCTGCCCTTTTATACAATCTTGTTTTTTGGTTATTTTATAAATCGTTTGGGGATCACTTTCTTTAATCTTTTTGCCCCTCGTTTTACCTAGCTGTAAATTGACAAACTGTCAATTTCATCCGATGAGGGAATCTGTTTCTCATCCCTAGTGTCATGTACTACTGTTTTTGTTGTTCATCCTTGTATATTACGAAACACAGAAGAATTGAGTATTGTTGATGCAATCTGTGTGTTTATGCTGTTCAATGATGATTGTTTCATCAAAACCAAGGATCAATGATGTATGACTTAACTTTAGACGTACGGAGGCTACGGTGCAAAAATAAATAATAATTGATAGATGTGAAATGAACATGAGGGTATTGTTGAAGTAGATTTTTTTTTCTCAGCTTCACAAAATACCCATCATCTTTCATTGGTGGAGTCAGGAATTTTATTGAGAGGAGGTGAACATAAAAAAAAATTATATAATAAATAAAAGTACTTCAAAGATAATACAAATTTAATATACAAAAAGAGACAAACCGCAAACCACATATAGACAAATTACAAACAGGGTGGGTTGATGAACAAGCTGATAAAGTCTAGTGAGTCTTACTAAAATAATTTATAATTTAAAATCAAACTCAAAACAATAATATAGAGATAAGAGATAAAGAAGACACAATCATTTTTAGCTTGGAAAACCTAATTGGATAAAAAATCAGTCCAAATTGGATAATCAATCCAATGGACAACTCCACTATAATAATAAATAAGTACCTTTCAATCCTGAATGAGAGTTAAGAATCAGACTTGTCAAACGCTTCTATATGATCTCATGACAATTCTCTCAATGATGCAAACAGAAACTCTCTAAAGTTCTAATATTATTTGGAATGAAATGCATATTATAAACACAAAAATATGTTTCTATTTATACTAATTTAAGCATACGATTTTAACCAATTTTTGAATGAATCCTAAAAATATTCAATCATATTATGCACTGCAATCTTAAAAATATTTTATATTATGCAATACAATCTTAAAAATATTTTATATTATGCAATACAATCTTAAAAATATTTTATCCTATTTTTGAATACAATATTAAAAAATATTCTATCTTATTTTTGAATGCAATCTTAAAAAATATTTTATCTTATTATGTAATATAATTTAAATATTTTCATTATATTATATAATGTAATCTCAAAAATATTTTATCTTAGTTTTTAATGTAATATTAAAAAATATTATATCCTATTATGTTATGCAATGCAACCTTTTTTTATTATCAAATTATTTTTTTAATTTTTAATATATATATATATATAAATAATAAAATGTATATAAATAAAATTTTAGGGGGGGCGGTGGCCCACCCTAGCCCCCCCTATCTCCGCCTCTGCTTCATCCTATGACTTTCCCCGTCTCCTTCCCTACAATAATCACCATGAAACTTGCAACAACAAAAAAGCCAACAGAACCATCATTGTTCTACGCCACAATGCATACATCTCTCCTCCATCACTCGTTGCCTATCTTATTCTCAAACATCACCGCACTGTTTGGCGCATCGTGCCAAACATGCTCCTTTGTCACGCCAAGCCTTCAAGCCACCGGAAAGAGCATGGCGATGACAAATTTAATGAATAAAAACATGAGTTTCTTAAAGCGTGATTCAATATTTGGCGATTCTTGAGTTTTTTCTGTTATGGGTTTTGACGGATATGAGGTTTTGCAATCAAATCTGGTTGCGCTTGAGAGACTCAGCAACATTCACGGAAGAAGACGACGTTGATGGTGACGGTTAATGACGGTAGCTACGACAGGTTCCCGAGCCGGCGTTAAACCAACTCCTCAACTGTGCCCAGCTTTCAAGTAGACCTGTCAAAACGGGCCAACCCGGCCCACCCGGGTTGGCCCACCACGGGTTGGCAACAAAGTGAGCCGGGCCGGGTTGGCTCACTTTGGTGGTGGGTCAGATTTTGCCTAACCCGGCTCAACCCACGCGGGTTGGTGGGTTAAACGGGCTGGCTCGTGAGTTGGCTCGTGAGCTGGCTCGCGGGTTGGCTCACATTAAATTAAAAAAAAACCTTAAAAAATCACAACATAAGCGCAGAAAAATGCAAATTAAATCAATCTAAGTAAGTTTAAATATTACAAACGACATGAAACTCAAACTAAATGTGCATGAAACTCAAACAAACCTAAACAAACATCAATATGTTCAACAATCAACAACATTAAAATAATAAAACACAAATCTAAGTCTTCCACTTCCAATGTCAAAGTCTCATATCTCAATTATCAATATTAATTAGTCTACGAAGACTGAAGAGTATTGGAATCATGCTTTGATAAATCAATTTGATTTTCGTCATCCTCATTTTCTCCATTATCTTCATCTACAATTCAAAAAGAAAGATTAAAAATAAAGTGAATGTTTATTAGTAAACAATAAATATGACTAATGTAAAGATAGATTATAAAAGAGAGATTATAAAATATTACCATCAGCCATAGGAGAAAAACCATTTATCCAATTACGAGTCAAAATAAGGGCTTGAACATTATCGGGAAGAAGGGAACACCGGTATTTGTTAAGCACACGAGCACCAATGCTAAATGCAGACTCACTAGCAACTGTAGTTATTGGAATGCTTAGCAAATCACAAGCCATTCTTGAAAGGATTGGAAAACGATGTTGTCGATCATTCCACCACTTCAACACATCAAGCTTCTTATTTAAACTTGGTTCTAGGTGTCCATCATCCAAATATATATCCAATTCAGACTTACCATTAACCAAGACATTTTGGCTCACATAATTTATATATTCCTATGCAATTCAAAAACAATTCAAAGAAAATAAACATCAATTTAAGTAAAACAAGCACAAACAAGTGAATTCTTGAAATTATAATTAATAAACAAAATGACACACTTACGTGAAATGCATCCATGTCTTCGTCATCCTCCGGATTGGAAGATTGTGCTGTTGAATTCATTTGAGAACTTGATGCACTTCCTTCACCTGCATCTTGTTTCACATATTCTTCATAAAGCTTGTATATCTTATTCTTGATATGTTCAAGCTTATTTGCAGAAGTGGAAGAATCAAGTTTGTTATAAAAAAAACTTCAATGCATCAAATTTCATTCTTGGATCAAGAATAGCGGCAATTGCAAGAATGACACTATAATCCTCCCAATACTTGCTAAACTTCACAAGCATCCTCTCCGCCATTTCACTAATCACCGGATCATCACTTTTGACATTCTCCCTCAACAAACTTTCAATTTTCCACACTTGCATAAAGTACAAGTTAGAAGTAGGATAAGATGAACCGGAAATCAAATTAGTTATCAAGTAAAATGGCCTCAAGAATTCACACATCCTCTCTCCCCTTATCCACTCATCATTTGATGGACATGATTTATAATTTCTATCACGCAAAGAGAAGGTAGAAAAAAGCACGACGATACTTGAGTCCACTTTCAAGCATAACAAATGTAGAGTTCCATCTAGTGGGAACATCCAATCTCAAACCCACCTTGGTATCAATACCCCCAACCTCATCAACACATTCCTTAAACAATATCTTTCTTCCCTCTGATGCTTTTACATATTTAATACTCTCTCTAATCTTGTGTAAAGCACCACTAGCAATCTTTAAACCCTCTTGAACTATAAGATTCAATATATGAGCACTACATCTCACATGAAAAAATTCACCTTCACACAACAAACTATTTTGCAAGGATAATCGCTGAATCAATATGTCTTGCATATTGTCATTAGCACTAGCATTGTCCAAAGTAATTGAAAAGATTTTTTTATCTATACCCCAATCTTTCAAGCAATTAAAAACCTTTTCAGCCAAATCAAACCCGGTATGTGGAGGTTCCATTTTACAAAAAGCAAGAATTTTGCTATTCAAATTCCATTGGTTATCAACAAAATGAGCAGTCAAACAAATATATCCCTCAACAGTACATGCAGTCCAACAATCAGATGTCAAACAAATTCGATTACGGCTTCTATGCATTAACAATTTCAATTTCTCCTTTTGATCAAGATGAAATTTCCAAATATCAGACACAGCAGTGTTTCTACTATAATGCTTGACTTCCGGATTTAACAATGAATGCAACTCCCTAATCCACTTGTATTCAACAAAGTTGAAAGGAAGACCATGTTCAATAATAGCCATTGAAATTACTTCACGCACACGTTTATGGTCAATTTCCCTAGACCTCAACTTACCTGCATGATCAATAATCATGGCAGCCATATCATGATATTTGGGGATAAGTTTGCATTTTTTTACATGACGCAATAAGGTTGAAGTACCTATCTTAGTACCGCCAATCACATACTTTTGCCCACACCCATTGCATTTAGCCCTCTCTTTTCCATCTTCTACCCCAATTTTAGTGAAATGTCTCCAAACATCAGAAGTGCAAGATTTTGCCTTTTTACTTGCAGTTTCACACTCAGTCTCTTTATTTTTAATTTCATCTACATTTGGATTTAAATTTCTCTTTGGACTTTTAACACCAAATTCATTCAAATCACTATTAGTAACATCATCCATTCGAATACCGCTTTGATGCACAGTTTCAGATTCAGATTCCATTCTGTCAAACACACCATTAATTGCAAATATATCAACAAAGTGAACAAACACTTATTCCCTCAAACATATCAGCAAACACTTAATTGGTAAGCAAATTGCAAAATAAGCAAATACTCATTCTAGCCATTATCTATTCAAACACCTTCTCCAACATACAAAGCAGCTACAATTATTCTCAATATTGTGTCAACATCTCGAACGGTCAAACACTCAAACAAATTCATTAATCATTATAAGGAACAAAAAAAAAACAGATTTTGCTGCATACTCAGAACTCTGAAGTCAGAATGGTTCAATACAAAAACAGATCCTAAAGAACCTATTATTTCTATTTATATTAATTTAGTGGGAACATTTATATGCAGATATGCTTTGCTTTTGCCTTTTGGTCCATTACAAGTTTACAACTTACAAGCAACTGATTTCTATTTTCTAGTAAGTTTCCTAATTATTAAACACATAAGCATACAGAAAGAAGAAGGAGATGAGCGGATGAGCCCCAACCTGCGTCTACGCCGGCGACGGTGAGTGCCTGAGTGGTGGTGAGCGACTGAGTGAACTTGCCGTCGTGAGCAGTGAGCGGACCCCGTGACCGTGACTTCGTGAGGACTGTGAGTCCGTGACCGTGACCGTGACTCCGTGGCCGTGACTCCGTGAGCAGTGAGCACCGTTGTGTGGCCTTGCCGATTTGCCGTCGTGTAGTCTTGAATCGTGGAGGAGTTGGAGACTTGGGAGTTGGAGCTCAGATTTACTGATTTAGGTTTTTGCAATTTTCCCCCTTTTTGCTTTTGTGTAGCTACTAGTAACTTCTGGTACTGGCTTAGTGTTACTGATGAAAAATCGAAAATGAAAGCCTCGTGGTCGTGGGTCTCGTGCACGTGCTATTATTTTCCCCTGTTGGCTTTTGTTTTCCACTTTTCCTTTTTTTTTTTTAAGGGAACCCGTGGGCCAACCCGGCTCACCCGGGTTCAACCCGGGTGGGTTACGGGTTAAGTGGGCCGGGCTATTTTGACCCGGGATCAAAGTGAGCCAGCTTTTAGCCAACCCAACCCACCAATTTTGGCGAGCCAAAACGGGCTGGCTCGCGGGTTGGGCCCGTTTTGACAGCTCTACTTTCAAGCCAGTGTGAAAGGCTTTGTTGCCGTTGCGTTCGTGAATGGCAAGTGGATGTTCAGATCTGTGTTTTCTCAAGTGGGCATTCGCGAACAACATGCATTCAGATTTGGGTTTTCTCAAGTGGACGTTCTTGATTTTTTTTTCCCCATTTTTAATATTGTGCGTTCAAATATTAGTTCTAGTGGGTTTGGCTTGGTTGTGGTTGTTCTCTATAAAAAAAATTCTAAAATTATGTTATATGAAACAAGTTTAAATCTATGAAAAACATTGATCATTTTATTTTTGTTCTCTTTAAAAGTATTGTTGCATGTTCATCTTGATAGAATTGTTGTATATTAATAATTATTAATAATAATAACTAAAGTGAACTTTTTTCTAAGACATTTTGTTGATTTGGGATTCATGTTCGGGTTCAAAAGAATTCAATTTTATTTATGAATAGTGTTTTTTATTAAGATGTGCAGGAGAATGAAGATTGAGAGATGGAGGGAGCGAGGGAGCGAGGGAGTTGAAGACGAGAGAGAAGTAAATTTATCTATTTATCTATTATAATAAAATAACATTTTTTTGCCCACCTGTTACTCTAATATTTAACCTCAGCTTCGGATGGCACGTGTCCTTATATTCAATATCAGCTTCGTCATCCACGTGTCCTTTCCACCATGTATTCCAGCTTCGTTGCATTTTGGTTTCACAACAAACCTCAACTGCTTAACCCACGTGTCCTCATCTCCATTGCCCTCAGCTTTGTGTAGAAGCAGCATAAGCACAAGAACAACCTAAATGTTCTCTGAATAAATTTATTAAAATATTTCCAACCAATCAAATGGAAGAGGGCACAGTACACTACAAAGTAGCTAGCACCATAGCACGTAACAATAGCAAGCAAGCTGAAATCTTCAATACACTACCAAAGGGTGTGAGGTAAGATAAACCTCTTTTTTAGTAAAATATCCAGTACTATTTTTCACAATAGTGAAATTATCACAATAGCTAGTACTATTTTTTAGAATTATGAGGATATTTTTAGTGAGGAACCAGTACTATTTACAGGACAAAGAAAGTAAGTTTGGTTCATGCTTTCTTTTGAAGGTACTTATAAATTGGTCCATGCTTTAATATTGGGTTAATTATATAAAAGAAATGGAGAGCATGAGTTGTTTAGTCTAATTACTGGTGGCTTATTATATCTATAAGTTGTTTGGTCCATGCTTTCTTTTGTAGGCGCATAATTTCACTTATCTGTTTGATGTGTGGTTCTCTTCAGGTTGAGTTATAGGAATTGTACATCATTCACAACTTAACACAAGGAAAGGATTTAGTTGGTTTGCAATTAGAGGTAATGAAATTGACAAATAATTGTGTCGTGAAAAATAGTAAACTGACAAATAGTGAGTGGAAGTTTTTTTTTTTTTTTGGAAAGATATCTACTAAGGAACCAAGGAGAACTAACATTCTCCATCACGGTAACCTTTATACACAAGCTGTCTCTCTGTTTTGTATTCTCTCAGTTAAGGAGTTACTAAAAACTCAACAAATGGAGATATAGTCCAATAGCTAATTGAGTTGATTAAAAAGATAGAATAAAACACACAACAAATTCATCTTTAGAAAAATGTTTAAAAATGGAAAAGAGGTTTGAGTTGTGTTATTCTATCAACTGCAGGATCCTTACTCAGTTGACCTGGGAAGATTTTTCACAAGATATGGAATTGGAGTAATCTCATTCATGGTAAGTGGTAACTAACTACAACATTATAAAGCATAAACAATTTTGTTTGCGTTTGTTCAAAAAGTTGCTTCTTGATGATAATATTTCAAAGTTGTAACAAAATACCAAAATGGAACATGTGCCTGTATATATAACTAAAATAGCACCCAAAAATCTTTGTGGTGGGCTTGCAACAACAAATCAGGTGGGAGACTAACAAGAATTATCATGTTTGTTTCTTTGACTAAAAGTTAAGTATCAATGAGATGCATTTTGACCTTGACACTAATTGTTCTGCAGCTTATGATTGTTATTGGATCATCAATCTCATTTTTATTAGGAAGTTTCTTAAGTTGGAGACAGCTAGCTCTAGTAGGCAAGTTATAATATTAGCTTTGGTTGTTGCTTTTTAACTAGTTATGGAGGAAAAGGTTTGATTGTTGTCTTGGCTTGAACTTTGAAGGGCTCTTACACTGCATTTCATTGCTGATTGGTTTGCACTTTATCCCAGAGTCTCGTAGATGGCTGGTAAACATTTAGAGTCTAAAGCCAAACATTTCTTTTTGGTTTCTTCTTCCAAATAAACTAAAAATAATTTTACTTTCAGGCAAAGGTTGGCCTCGAGAAAGAATTTCAAGTAGCTTTAAGAAAACTCAGGGGAAAAGATGTTGATATTTCTCAAGAAGCCGATGAAATTCTTGTACTTTCCAAGCTCCCTTAACTGATTGAGCATCTTTAAAATATTCCCTAATCAATTTGACATGCTTGATAAGCTGAGCCAAGTTGTTTTTGTGAAAAGGATTATTGAAATTCTACAAAGCCTTCCTAAAACTAAGTTTCTAGATCTATTCCAAAGCAAACATGTGCGATCAGTAATTGTAAGTAACATACTTTTCTAGCAGAAGGTTCAATCAGAGAACGCGAATAATCAGATATTTCTAACAGTTTGTAATGATTTCAGATTGGAGTTAGATTAATGGTATGCCAACAATCTGTTGGAATTAATGGTATTGGATTTTATACAGCTGAGACTTTTGTAGCAGCTGGTAAGTATGAAAAAAATGCATGCTGATTTTGAGAACTCAAAATAGCTCTTTGTTATGTCTTATTCATTCCCGTACTACTTGATTGACAAGACTTTCTTCAAGAAAAACTGGTACCATAACATATGCTCGTATGTAGGTAGTTAATCCCTCTAAGGATTTCATAGGCGATAATCATATATGATTATATAATATAACCTTAATTGTCTGTTTAAACTTCATTTGATAAAATGAATGGCAGGTTCCTTTCACTGTATTAGGAGCCATTTTGATGGATAAGTCTGGAAGAAGACCACTTATAATGGTAGATCTGTTTTCAAGCATTTGAATTTTTAATAATGTCAGCACTATTTTGGCATATCTTTATGAGCATTTTTTTCTTCTTTTACTGTTGATGGTGGTGTTTGATAGGAAAATTCAAGCAAGGGCAGTTCACATATACATGCAAAAAGGTTTAAAACACTAATTATCTTATTTTATTGAACTCTATTCTTTGGGTTGAAAATATTGTTCTCTTTTGATGTGTGGGCTCATACCATTCCAGCACCTTTTTGATACTTAGTTTGGTGCCTTCTCAAAATTGTACATGCTTTACTCATTTATTGTAGCTTCATAAATTCAGGACAGGAGGATTACAACAGGCCTAGGCCTTTGAGCTATAGAGAAACAGATGTGTTTTTGCTGGCATTTTCCCTCCTCAGCAGAGCCAGCTATGAAAATACTCTGTCTCTTTTTTTTTTTTTAATTTTCAAATGAAATTAAAAGGTTAAGGTTTCTTGTTGGCTGAATGGTGAGGTGGGGCTAGTGAGAATGAGATGGTATAGGCAGAGGCTAGACATTTTAGTGATAGAAATACAAAAAAAAAATAGTTAGATATACTTATACCTATGGTTTATCATATGTATGTAGGTATAAGTTACTTATGCCAAAAAAAGAAGTTAGATATACTTATACCTATGGTTTATCATATGTCGTAGGTATAAGTTACTTATGCCTTAATTTCAAATTCATCACTAAAACAAATAGTGTTTAAATCAAACATTTATAACTATATGATACTTATACCCACAATTTATCATATGCTTGTAGGTATATGAAGTTTATATCCCACTTTTAATGATTGTCATTAAAAGTGTTCATAGTTATATGACAAATTTTTTGTAGTGTGAGTTTTATCTACACTAATTGATCATAGGCACAATTTTTTTTAGAGTTTTACCTATATAAAATAGTTGTAGGTAGAAATCTTTTTTAATTTTAATGAATTTATCTACACCAAATAATAGTAAGTACAAGTTGTTGAGTTTTACTTACATTATTCAGGTAGAAGTATTTTTTAGTTTTACCTACACCAATTCATGATTATAGGTAAAAGGAATATGTAAGTATATATAGGTTGTTTTTCTTGTATTGGAAGAGAGTCGAAAGTGTTAGATTATTTACTTGCATAATTTAATTTAATGTAACAAATTAAAACCTAAAGACTATGATTTTGACTTTTGGTACGTATTTGTATCATATAAACTCTATGCACCAGCTAGCTGTGGCACAGTCACTTCCATGTTTAAGCGAATTCAAATACTAAACAGTGAAGAATACAGTTATTGATCTACGATAAGAAATAAATATCAAATCACCGTGGAGGCTCGATAAAAAAAAAATTATGGGTAACTGACATTAGGCACATTTTGTTGATTGGCTTACTCTCTACAACATCCATTAATTAAACAGAAATTAATATGAAAGCTGGAAAGCATTTTGGAAACTAATTTCATAAAAGATCTCAGTCAAACGGGATTTTCTAGGGGAAGGAGTAAACAGTGCTTTTTTGACATTTATGCATTCACTTGCATTATATGTTTGTAGAATAATAAACACGTTTCACCTTTTTGTGGACTTACGGCATTTAGCTGTATTTTTCATGTCTATTATATATGATGCAAGTTGCTGGCAAATGTTCTTGGTCTAATCTCGTGGGAATGCAAACAAAATGGAAAAGAGGTCAATGCATGTTTTTGGCTTCAACTTTTTCATCAGTTATTTCCTGGAAAATTAAATTAATAATAGATAGTAGTATATTTTATTCTAAACAAATGAGTATATACAATCCACCAACCAAGGACTTATCCAAGGCACCATTATCTTATGGTCATATATTTTTGGAGCCTCTTGGCTAATCTACCATATAATGATTCTTTCTTAGATGCATCACGTAATGCATGCATTAATTAAATACTATATATATTTTATATCTTTTTCCCCCTCGTTGGATTTGTTTATTATTGTCTCACTTTCAATTAAATATTTATGGACTATATTGTTTGCGTTTCTAACCCGAGGGTCTTTTAAAAATATTTAAATGAGGCTAGGAGAATGTGTCTTAAAAATATTTGTAAATGATACAATACAACCGAAATTTCCAACTTGTACCGTAAAAAAAGTAAGTAGACCAATTAAAACACTACCTTTCCCCCACAAAAACACACACCAAGTCCACCAAACCAAATCTGAAATTG
>CM023948.1:3591397-3654504 GCA_013407115.1 Glycine latifolia | reverse complement strand
CTAATGTTCAAAATATAGGACACTAAATTCTGACACCTCGTGCAAGAGGGATATCTTTGCTTAGGACCTTTTTTTTTCAAAATAAAACTTTTCATGCCAAACATGTATTTCTTAAATAATAGGTGAGTGTTTTATAAAAGGTATAAATGGAGAATTAGAATGCCAATGTATAAATTCTCAAGCATCCTACTACTCTTGTACAGGTGGTCAGATGTTGCCTGGAGCATGCAGCCTCTGTAACCAAAACCTTCTTAATGTCAGATTGCGTGGTTGTTGAGATAAAGGAACCTGAGGCCGTACCTGCTGGAAACCCCATGGACAATTCAGGTATGTAGTTGTAAATAGAGTATCTATGGTTGTAAAGTGTGAATCTACAATACTTTTCAACACTTTCATGGAGATTTCAATATTATGGAAATATATTTTGTATTAAAACTCTATTAGTTCAACATAACTAGTGTGGTTCTCAATCTTAACATTCCAATGTATTTCCATAACAAGAGTCTGTAGTTGACTGACCTTTGGTTTGTCTTCTCCAGGATATGGACTCTAGAGCAACGGGCAACGGGCAACGGGTGCTTCAGTGAGAAGTGTATTTTTTTCTCCCTCGGATGAAATACAAAGTTTGGTGGCAATTTAGCCGTGAGAGTCCAAATGTATTGTTAGTGTGATGAACTAGATAGTGATACACCCTCTCCTCCCTTATTCTTTTTTGTTAATTACTTCCATATTTTTTTTATTAAGAATTATTTTTCCTCTTTTGTCCCGTTCCAGCTGTTGTGGGAAGAAAATATGGCTTTTTTTGCTCATTACATCATTTAGTTTTAAATATATTCGTTGCAAGTTTATATTAATCAAATGACAAGTAGTTACAACAGTTGTATAAACTATTGGTAGAAATAGAACTAGTAGTAAAACAATGCGAATTGAAATACATTTATCCTGTGCGCTTGGTAGAGGTGAAATGAAGCTGAAAAGGAGTAAAATGAAAAATGAGATCAGATTCATACTTTACTTTTGTATTAAATTTTAATTCACTTTTATTTCATCATATCGACCTCATTATTAGTCTGTTAATTATAATATAATATGCAGCTAAGTAGTACCGACACAACATGTGACACAATACGATTTTCCGTCACATTAACCTTAAAAAAAATATGGATTTCGACACGTTGATACATGTTTTAATATTAAATAATATTTTTAATTTATATAATATATATTTTATTTAATATTTAATAATTTAATAAAAAAAAGTAAACTAAACTAATAATATCTATCAATGTAACTAAAAAAATCATTTCCTCTCGTATTTGTCTTGAGTTGGTATCGGTATTATGTAAATTCTAACCATTCTGAAAAGTGGGCACACCGCATGTTTTTGCTATTACTGTTTATGTAATGTATAATATAATTATAAAATTTTGAATTCTCTAGCATCCTACTACTCTTGTACAGGTGGTCAGATATTGCTTGGAGCATGCAACCTTTGTAGCCAAAACCTTCTTAATGACAGCTTGCGTAATTGTTGAGATAAAGGAACCTGGTGGAAACCCCATTGACAGTTTAGGTATGTAGTTGTAAATAGAGTATCTATGGCGGTAAGATTGCCTACATTATTCCTTCTTTTTACATTACATAGTTTTTTTTTTTAATTACTTCCAAGTTTTATTTTATTTTTATAAGAATTGTTTTTCACTCTTTTGTTTAGTTTCAGTTGTTGTTGGTCATGGATTTGAATCCAAAAATAATATATTTGCACATATAAGGATAAGGCTGCTTACAATATCTCTTTCTTCTTACCGGACGCAAATTTTTTTAATTACTTCCATATTTTATTTTATTTTTATGAGAATTATTTTTCTCTCTTTTGTTTAGTTCCAGCTGTTGTGGGAAGAAATTATGCCTTTTTTTTGCTCTTTACATCATCTAGTTTTTAATATATTCGTTGCAAGTTTATATTAATCAAACGACAAGTTGTTACAACAATTGCATAAACTATTGGTAGAAATAGAACTAGTAAAACAATGCGAATTGAAATACAGTTATCCTCTGCGCTTGGTAGAGGTGAAATGAAGCTGAAAAGGAGTAAAATGAAAAATGAGATTAGATTCGTACTTTACTTTTATATTAAATTTTAATTCACTTTTATTTTATCCTATCAACCCCATTATTAGTTTGTTCATTATAATATAATATGTAGCTAAGTAGCACCGACACGACACGATTCTCAGACACGCCAACCTTAAAAAAATATGGATTTTAACACGTTAAGCCATGTTTTAATACTAAATAATATTTTTAATTTATATAGTGTATATTTCATTTGATATTCAATAATTTAATCAAAAAATTAAACTAAACTAATAATACCCATCAATGCAACTAAAAAAAATTCATTTCTTCTCGTATTTGTCTTGAGTTGGTATCTGTATTCTGTGCATTCTAGCCATTTTGAAAAGAGGGCACACCACATGTTTATGATATTACTGTATATGTAATATATAATATAATTATGAAATTTTGAATTCTCAAGCATCCTACTACTCTTGTAAGGTGGTCAGATGTTGCCTGGAGCCTACAGCCTCTGTAGCCAAAACCTTCTTAATGGCACTTGCGTGGTTGTTGAGATAAAGGAACCTGGTGGAAACCCCATGGACAGTTTAGGTATGTAATTGTAAATATAGTATCTATGGTTGTAAAGTGTGAATCTACAATACTTTTCAACACTTTCGTTGAGATTTCGATATTATGGAAATGTATTTTGTATTTAAAGTCTATTAGTCCAACTTAACTAGTGTGTGTTTCTTAATCTTAACATTCCAATGTATTTCCATAACAAGAGTCTGTAGTTGACTGACCTTTGGTTTGTCTTCTCCAAGATATGGACTTTAGAGCATCGAGCAACGACTGCTTTAGTGAGAAGAATATTTTTTTCTCCCTCGGATGACATGCAAAATTTGGTGGCCACTTAACAATCAGAGTCCAAATGTATTGTTAGTGTGGTAAACTAGATAGTGGTGCACCCTCTGTCCCTTATTTATTTTTTGCTAATTAATGACATAGTTAAAATTGTGTCTTGGTGACTTGTTGGTCATGAATTTGAATCCAAAAATAACCTATTTGTACATGTAAGAGTAAGACTGCTTACAATATTTCTCCCTCTTACTGTACACAATTTTTTTTAATTACTTCCATATTTTATTTTATTTTTATAAGAATTATTTTTCGCTCTTTTGTTTAGTTCCAATTGTTGTGGGAAGAAAATATGCCTTTTCTGGCTCTTTACATCATTTAGTTTTAAATACATTCGTTGCAAGTTTATATTAATCAAATGGCAAGTAGTTACAACTGTTGCATAAACTATTGGTAGAAATAGAACTAGTAGTAAAACAATGCGAATTGAGATACAGTTGTCCTCTACGCTTGGTAGAGGTGAAATGAAGCTGAAGAGTAGTAAAATGAAAAATGAGATCAGATTCATACTATATTTTTATATTAAATTTTAATTCACTTTTATTTCATCTTATCAACCCATTATCAGTTTGTTAATTATAATATAATATCTAGCTAAGTAGCACTGACACGACACATGATACACCATGACTCTCCGACATGTCAATCTTAAAAAAATATGGATTTCGATAGGTTAGGACATGTTTTAATATTAAATAATATTCTAATTTTATATAGTGTATATTTCATTTAATATTCAACAATTTAACAAAAAAAATAAAACTAAACTAATAATACTCATCAATGTAATTAAAAAAAATTCAAAGAAGAAGCATGCATTGCAAGTAAACATATATAAAGTACTGGATGAAGCATTTGGGTTATAGAACACAAATCAAAAAGATTATGATAAATTTTGTGCATTAAAAAAGAAGAAAAGAAGGTAAAGAACAACAATGGTTTAGTTTGAACACGGTTAAATTTGTGTGTAGAAAATGATCAATGTGTCAGATTTATTGATCGTATATGTGTCGACGTGTTGAACATGACATTCCTATTTTTAACCTGTCCAAGCTTCCTTGATATAAGTGTTGATTTAGAGAACTAATTTGTGTGCACAACTGTGTTAGTTTTAAACATGATTTTTTCATAATCGTGGGTCATTAATAACCAAATTGAATGACCTTACATTATACCGTCTTTTATATGCATCTTCAATTTATTTGTCACTTGTAAAAAAATAGTTGTGTCAATTCTAAATTTCCTATTTTTTTGGATGTTTTTCAATGACCCGTTCCTCCATTTGCCTTATGGATTGAATGGGCATTAACACGACGTTGCGATAACGCTTTACTTAGTGGTTTTAGCCCAACAAAAATAGTTATGTAATGAATCATTCAAGGGATAGATTTAGTGCTACCATCTCACGAGCTTTGCTTGACTAGCAGTTAGCATTTCTCCTTATTATACATGCAACATTTGCAATTGTATTTTAAGTAAGTTTAATGTCTATTTACATATTATTTAATTATAAATCATGATTTAAATTATTTTAAAATAATTATTTTAAAGTTAATAAATTTATCGAATGTAGAAATATTTTTAGTGAAAGTAAAAATGTATTAGTTTATAGTATTTTCAAAGAAAAATATTAATTTTAATCCTTTATAAAATACATAATCTCTTGATATTTTTTAAATATTTAAGTTTTTAAAAATTATAATTGGGTCAATATATGTATTTGTGTCATTTCTTTATTTAAAAGATACAGTGATAAAATTAGTATTAATTTATTGTTTCATTTATCTCTTAATTTTTTTATAAATTAATTTCATATTATGACAACAATATCTATTTTTTTTAGATAATTTTTTTATAAAAAATGTTTAAGTAAAATAATATCTAAGTGGGGCAATTGCTCCAATAGGATTTATGGTGGGTATGTTATTCTTATTGTGATTGGATACATAATCTTTTTTCTCATTTTAAATTATCACAAGTGATATTTTTTTACTATATATAGATTTTAAAGTCGATACTAACATGAAAATATCACAATAATTGAATTTTGCTAATTTATTATATATTATAAAATATTGTGTAATAGTTATTGGTTGATTTTATATATGCTTTCACAATTCCTTTTTTTTTCACCCATGTTTATAAAAGATTGAAAGAAATAAACAATTATTTTTTGAGACATAATATTATTATGATCATCTTTGATGGTTTATTCATTTAATAATATCAATAATTTTTTTAAAATCATGGTATATTTGGTTGAAAGCTAAGAGAAAGGCTAGTGATATTTTCTTTATAATGAGTTAGCATTTTTTGAAATTATCATGATGAGATTTGATTTTTATTGAATATAAATTTTAAAAATTTATTGAATGATTTTTTTATTTATTAAAAATTATAATATTTAATAAATTATAATCAATTATTAAAAAAGTCTCAAAGAGAGTTTGGATTCGACTAGGAACCGAATATTCAGAATCACTTATTGGATGATTGAACACACGAAAAGTGAGAACCGATTAGACTCGATGTGAAATGTGAACCGATGACCTAGTGGGTCACAATGACCCAGCCGGGTCTTGCTTAATTGTTTTTTTGAGACATCTAAACGACGTGGTTTTCTCGTTTAGGGGAAATTTAAAATTTCCCTAATCTGAAGTGCAGCCAGAGAGTTTCCCACTCCCAGCCTCCCTCGACCTCACTCCTCAGAGTCTCTCGCCGCAGCCTTCGTCGTCGGCAGCATTTGGGACGATGGAAATTGCAGTCTTCTGGCTGCCTCCTCCTGGACGACGGGGACGTCTTCTCGGCTCTCTGAAAACAGGTTCGCACTTTGAAGATTGAACCCTTACATGCTCTTGAACTTGAATATTTCTGTTTGGTGCCCTTTGAATCGTAGTTAATTATGTATGTTCATGCTCTTTTCGAATTCGAATATCAGAAATATATATAATGTATTGTATGATATATGTTCAGCCTGGGAATCCATGGTGTTGAAGTGGTTCTATTCTTCTTGGTAGTTGATATTGTATTATTTGATTTTATGAATTGATTTTGAGATAATATCAGTTTCAGATTGTTTAGTGGTTCTGAGTAACATTGATGTGTGAAAACAAAAAATGAAAGTTCGATGCTCTACTTTTTTTTGTATTCCCAGAATGTAGAACATCACTATTTTTGTTTGTTAGTAAGGTTGTACATTGTAAGTAACAAATTCCTGAACTATTTTGTGAACCAAAATGATAGCAGTGTTGGGGAAGTTCTGATTTCGCGGATGGAGAGCAAACAGGAGTGCCTGAATTTGATGATGCCACTTTGTTATTGGCTTATTGAGTCAGGTTGGCTACATTTTTAGTGGGCCAACCCTTGTGGGTTGAATTTTTTGATAAACGTTGTTGATGGGTTGCTCACTTATTCCCCTCTTGTGATGCTCTTCCACTCGCACTCAAATACTACTTGAGGTGAGTGGGACTCTTGTCATGCCAGCCACACTTTTCAACCCCTCTCAATATCACTTGAATTTTTTTTTTTTTATCTTTCTCTTTGTTTTCGTGTGTTTATTGGTTTGGGAGTCTCATTAATTTTCCTTCCCCTGGTTATTTTGTTTTAGCCATATGATAGCTACATGTATATTTATTTCGTTAACAGCTAATGTTCACTTTTGTTATTTGCAAGAAAGACCACTTTTTTCCAGTTATTTGACAACTGACACTTGTTTTATTTTGGTTATAATTTTAATAGGAATTCAGATCTTGTAATCCTCAGTTTGGTCCTATGAAGGACAGACACATGAAGAAAAGAATCAAAAGATTGAAAGACACGGCTGAGCCAGATAAAAATTGCGAGACTAGGGTTGAAGATGTTGCTTGGCTTTGCTCCCTTTCAGAGTCTGAGATCGTAAGTCTCTGGTCTTGTTCATTAACTTGATGGATCACATTACATCATTGTTTTCTTTACTTTTAGATTCTCTAGGTTGGTTGAATTAGATAATATCAGTTTAGTGTTTTGAGCCCTATGTGTTTGGTAAAATCTTTTATGCCTGAAGTCATTCTCAGAGATTACAGAGGATGCACGACTCACACTCTGCAGCATTTTCTTATAGAATAATATTATTAGGGAGGATAGACAGGAGAATGTACAAAGGGGATGAAGATAAGATATCTTAAAAAAAAAAATTATTAATAATATTAAAAGTAATAAAATAAATCTTAACAAATTATCAAGTCCTCTCTTTGTATAATGTTGTAGTGATATCTTTGCTGTAGCTACTTCCCTTTGGAATAATTTTTTTGCATGTTTGATGTTTATGTTGTGGGTGGGGGGGGGGGGGGGGTCCCTTCATTTCTCTTCGTTCATTTCAATGGTGGTTTTAACACGAAAGCATATTTTTTTTGTAGCACTATGCTATCTTTACAATCCTGTTTGTTTGGAGAGGAATGCTTGCAACTTTTCAGGATTCAGAATTGCCATTTTGTTTGGGAAAGAATTGCATTATATGACTTCTCTTTGGTGATGGTTTTAACACGAAAGCATTTTTTTTTTTGTAGCACTATGTTATCTTTACAGTCCTGTTTGTTTGGAGAGGAATGCTTGCAACTTTTCAGGATTCAGAATTGCCATTTTGTTTGGGAAAGAATTGCATTATTTGACTTCTCTTTGGTGCTTGTCATTTTGTCACTAATATTCAGAGATTAGACACCCCACCCCATTGTACTTCTACTATTTGTTCTTTAATAAAACTTTTTTTTTAAAAAGAATTTGAGCCCGTGAAAACAAAATCAGGTAATATGTTGTTCATTAAAGAATGACAATGCAATAGAGACTGTCTCTTAGACCAGGTTATATGTGAAAATCTAGTTTAAAATAGATTTCAGTCACAGTTTGGGTTATGTGTTTCATGAAGTTGGATGCACTCCTTCACTTTTGAGTGATTTCTCTTGTAAGCTCTTAATTTTTTTTGTTCAAAATTTGAAATTTTTTGCAGGACATGCTGATTAGCTTGAAACTGTTGATCATTTAGCGTGCAAAAATGATGGGTTGTAAAGAGCTGGCTAGTAAATTCAACCTTAAAATGATTAGAGCCATTGGTACGATGCATGCCTTTTTTTCTAACTTAAGTGCATGTCTTTTCAAAATGTAGTATGCATATTGTTCCTAGATTATGAATGCAAAAGAAAAAGTAGTAAACCTATGCGTTTATCTTGTTATATCTGTCTCTCTATTTTTTGTGTGTTTCTTATATAATGTTGATACTAGTGGTTAGACAAGGTTCTAGAAGTGGAGGTTACATTTTTTTATTTAAAAAATCATGCATCCCTTATATCAGTAATTAGTTATAATGTTAACCATTACTAAGGGTGTTGATTGCACTGACCTTCAACTTCAATTCATGTAACAAAAATTCATTACATTAATACTTCTGGATGTTATTTGTTTGCTTTCATCCATTGAAATCATAGGACACTGGCTTGTCCTAGGCTGTTGTATCCTGATTGTTGCATATATACAATGAATTGCAAGAGAATTACCATCACAATTCATGATTTGCACCTTTGAATTTCTGAGATTTAGAAATTGAATTGAATTTCTTTGTATTCATGGAAATTTGAAATTCTTACTACCAGGTGCATGAAATCAATCCACTTCTTGCGCTTGTAGTTAGATTATACATGATTACTGTTAGCTGCATTTTCTATTCTAACTTCCAATGGACCTCTGTGCAGCACTTGTTTTGATGGAACATCTCAAGGCAGAGATAAAAGGTTCATCACTTATCCCCAACACGGTTAAATCTACTTCTTTTTTAGATGGTTGCAACCTATTGAAATGTAGCAATGAGGTTGGTGCATATATTGATGAGCTAAGTACAAGTCTCGGTGCTGATATTAGTGATATACAAACTTTTCTTAGAAGGTATGTTTACCAAGCTGGTTTATATCTGTTGAGAATCAGGAATTTAATGTATAATGATGTGATCGATTCAGAGGAAACTGAATATCCTCTAATTATGTGTAATCAGTACTACCTGCCTATATAAAGAAGCATCTGCTGTGTAGTCAGACACAGGGTTTCAGTCTATCATCCCTCTATCTTTTCTCTCATTTTACAATATCTGTGAGAATTCACCAAATATAAGTGACTCCATCGTTGTATGAACTATTCAAGTGGTTGTCTGCAAAATACACTGTTTTCAAGTGATTTGAGTTTGGGAGATGGGTTAAATTGAATGTCGTAAAAAAACTTGTCTATGTGATCACCTCAGCGGTGTGTTTAATATAGAAAATAAGTGAACGGAAAATGAGATGATTTTGTAGTTGTTTAGTGGGAAAGAAAATAACAACTTTTCTTTTCTCTTATTTGGTTGTATAGAAAATAGAAGGAAAAAACATGTATATAAAATGACATAGTCCCTGATGTAAAAGAGAAGTATACAAAAATAAAAGTAAATTGGTAATTTTAAAACAAGTACCACCTTTCTTCCCAATATTGGAGTGGTTGCTGAAGCATGTAGGTCCCACACTTCATTCTTATATCCTTTCCTTTTTTATTTATTCCAAACGGAGGAAGACATCGATCTCATTTCTTTTGGTCCTCTATCCTTCTGCTCATATCAAGTCCCTAGAAAGAGAGCAATTCATATTTATGAGATGGCAAATGATAACTCATAATCCCATGTAGGAGGTTTAGTTAAAAGATTGAGTACTTACATTAGTAGCAGTAATATCAAACAATGTACCCAGAACAAAGCCTTGATTGGGATTCATGTAATTACTCTATTGACGTTGAAATTTTTCAGCAGTTGATATCCCGTGCTTCTTTTGTAAAGCATAACAATATGATTTGTCGGCTACAGTTATCACTTATCAATAAAAATCACTGTTAGACCTTCAAATTAATCAACATTTTCGAACCAAATACACATGAACTAAACATAACCGGTTGAACATTTAAATTCCCTCTACATTTAAAATGTTAACTTGTAAAATAAAAGCAATAATAAAAAAATTCATGATAAAATCATACATCTGAATAGCGGACACGACGAGGAACCATGGAGCCTCCAATCTGGATTAATCCATCAGCAGTGAAAAACGTAATTCTCTCCTCAGGAGAACCATGTATTCCATTGCTCGGAGGCTTCACGCTGTGCACAAGTAAGGGGGAGGGATATTGTACACAGTCTTTCCCTTGCATTTGCAAAGAGACTGTTTTCGGATTCGAACCCATGACCAACAAGTCACCAAGACACAACCTTACTGTTATGCTAGGGCTCGCCCTCCTGCCTTAAAATGCATACATTAGGATAAAATCATCTCAACTAACGATCAAATAATAAAGAATAAGCTTCAAATCATAAAAGTATCTTATCCACACTCTAAAAAATACGTGTGTTAGGACGAGCATTTGCAAAAATTAATTTTGAATGAAACCGATTTTGGTTACAAAATTGTTTCAATGTTTTTATTCTAAAAAATGTTAGTAGCAAAATTCAAAATAGAAGTTTTAATCCAACTCAAAAGCTACTTAGAATTGCCTCAACCTGGGGGCAAAAATGCGAACATTTTCCTAAAATCACGTGAACTACTATTTCAACATAATTTATGGATCATTTAACGTGAATCCAAACACACAAGTCTATTCAAACACAATAAACACAGAAACAATCCCAATCATGATGGTTAAACTCGAAGCATTGAAAAGGAACTCCAATTTTTTCAATTCCACGAGGTGCACAACCAGTAGCATTGGAAAAAAAAAAGGAAAAGCGTATTGTTGTTGTCGGAATTAGACCAAGGGAAAAAATCAAAGGAATCGTCATCGGGGAAGTTGCCGGAGGGGAGGCTTTGGAAGCAATATGGAGAAGACACGTGTGAGAAGTAGAAGGAGGAGGGAAAGCGAATGAACTATTCTTGAAGAAAATCTTGGAAGAATGGGACGGAGCAAAGTATGTGAATGTGGAGAAGCGTATTGCAGTTCCCGCAATTGTAACGGAATGTAGTTAGTTAAAAAAAACACACGCTAAGTGAGCGACTTTTATAGAACTTCACATGGGTATTGTAAGTATTTTAAATTTTAAATTTTTGTTTTAGAAGTCATAAATAACTTTTTAAAATTAATTTCATTGCCCGAATGCTCCATGTTATGCGCAGGTCAGGTGGAGAGATATTTTACGCAACCTTATCATTGCATATGCAAAGAGACTGTTTCCGGATTCGAACCCATGACCAACAAGTTACAAAGACACAACTTTATCGTTGTGTCAGGACTTGCCCTCCACAACCACGTACCCCATTGTCTAGAGACTCCACGTTATGGGCACAACATCACTAAGCATCTCAATGGAACTGCAGAAACAAGAAATACAAAGTTTCCTGCCCATATCAAGTCCTAGAAAGAAGACAATTCATATTTATGAGATGGAAAATGATAACTCATAATCTCATGTAGGAGGTTTTGTTAAAAGATTGAGTACTTACATTAGTAGCAGTAATATCAAATAGTGTACCCAGAACAAAGCCTTGATTGGGATTCATGTAATTACTCTATCGAAACCATTGAATTTTTTTAGCAGTAGATATCTCGTGCTTCTTCTGTAAAGCATAACAATATAATTAGCCGTCTACAGTTATCACTTATCAATAAAAATCACTGTTAGACCTTCTTCAAATAAATCAACATTTTCGCGCTAAATACACATGAACTAAACATAACCAGTTGAACATTTAAATTCCCTCTACATTTAAAATGCTAACTTGTAAACTGAAAGCAATAATAAAAAAATTCATGATAAAATCATACATCTGAAGAGCGGACATGGCGAAGAACCATAGAGCCTCCAATCTGGATCAATCCATCATCAGTGGAAAACGTAATTCTCTCCTCGGGAATCAATTGAATTTTTGAGAAGTCACAAACATATAGGGAAGAAACTCAGAATATAAACAAGTGACAACCCAAAGGCTTGAATAATTTTCAAGCCTTGACATTAATCAAGTCCAAATTTACCTTAAAACCACGTACCTCATTGTTCAAAGGCTCAACGCTATGCGCAGGTCAGGGGGAGGAGATATTGTACGCAGTCTTACTCTTACATATGCAAAGAGATTGTTTCTGGATTCAAACTCATGACCAACAAGTCACCAAGACACAACTTTACCACTGTGCCAGGGGTCGCCCTCCAAAACCACGTACCCTATTGCCCGGAGGCTCCACGCTATGCGTAGGTAAGGGGGAGAGATATTGTACGCAGTCTTTCCGTTGCATATGCAAAGAGACTGTTTTCGGATTCGAACCCATGACCAACAAGTCCCCAAGACACAACTTTACCGCTGTGTCAGGGCTTGCCCTCCTGCCTTAAAATGCATACATTAGGATAAAATCATCTCAACTAACGATCAAATAAGAAAGAATAAGCTTCAAATCATAAAAGTATCTTATTCACACTCTAAAAAATACGTGTTAGAACGAGCATTTACAAAAATTAATTTTGAATGAAACTGATTTTGATTACAAAATTGTTTCAATGTTTTTATTCTAAAAACGTTAGTAGCAAAATTCAAAATAGAAGTTTTAATCCAACTCAAAAGCTACTTAAAATTGCCGCAACTTGGGAGCAAAAACACGAACATTTTCCTAAAATCACGTGAACTACTATTTCAACATAATTTTTGGATCATTTAACGTGAATCCAAACACCCAAGTCTATTCGAACAAAATAAACACAGAAACAATCTCAATCGCGATGGTTAAACTCGAAGCATTAAAAAGGAACTTCAAGTTTTTTTTTCAATTCCACGGGGTGCACAACCAGCAGCGTTGGAAAATCGAAAAATCAAAAGGAAGAGCGTATCGTTGTTGTCAGAATTGGACCAAGGGAAAAATCGAAGGAATCGTCACCGGGAAAGTTACCGGAGGGGAGGCTTTGGGAGCAATGTGGAGAAGACACGTGTGAGAAGTAGAAGGAAGAGGATAAGCGAATGAACTGTTCTTGAAGAAAATCTTGGAAGAACGGGACGGAGTGAAGTATATGAATGTGGAGAAGCGTATTGTGATTCCCGTAATTGTAACGGAATGTAGTTAGTTTAAAAAAAACATGCTAAGTGAGCGACTTTTTATAGTACTTCACATGGGTATTGTAAGTATTTTAAATTTTTTTATTTTTGTTTTAGAAGTCATAAATAACTTTTTAAAATTAATTTCATTGCCTGGAGGCTCCACGCTATGCGCAGGTCAAGGGGAGGGATATTGTACACAACCTTACCCTTGCATATGCAAAGAGATTGTTTCCGGATTCGAACCCATGACCAACAAGTCACCAAGACACAACTTTACTGCTGTGCCAGGGCTTGCCCTCCAAAACCACGTACCCCATTGCCCGGAGGCTCCACACTATACGCACCACATCACTAAGCATCTCAATGGAACTACAAAAACTAGAAATACAAAGTCTCCTGCCGATATCAAGTCCCTATAAAGTGGGCAATTCATATTTATGAGATGGAAAATGATAGCTCATAATCTCATGTAGGATGTTTAGTTAAAAGACTGAGTACTTACATTAGTAACAGTAATATCAAAGAGTGCACCCAGAACAAATCCTTGATTGGGATTCATGTAATTACTCTATTGAAATTGTTGAAATTTTTTAGCAGTTGATATCTCGTGCTTCTTCTGTAAAGCATAACAATATGATTAGTCGGCTACAGTTATCACTTATCAACAAAAATCACTGTTAGACCTTCTTCAAATAAATCAACATTTTCAAGCCAAATACACATGAACTAAACATAAACGGCTAAGCATTTAAAATGTTAACTTGTAAACTGAAAGCAATAATAAAAAAATTCATGATAAAATCATACATATGAAGAGCTGACACGGCGAGGAACCATGGAGCCTCCAATCTGGATCAGTCCATCAGCAGTGGAAAACGTAATTCTCTCCTCAGGAATCCATTGAATTTTTGAGAAGTCCGAAACATATAGGGAAGAAACTCAGAATATAAACAAGTGACAACATTTAGGCTTAAAGAGCTGACACGGGGAGGAACCATGGAGCCTCCAATCTGGATCAATCAATCAGCAGTGGAAAACATAATTCTCTCCTTGACATTAATCAGGTCCAAATTTGCCTTAAAACCGCGTATCCCATTGCCCGGAGGCTCCACGCTATAAAACCGCGTATCCCATTGCCTGAAGGCTCCACGCTATGCGTGATGCGCAGATACTTGCATATGCAAAGAAACTGTTTCCGGATTCGAACCCATGACCAACAAGTCACCAAGATACAACTTTACCGTTATGCTAGAGCTCACCCTCCTGCCTTAAAATGCATACATTAGGATATAATCATCTCAACTAACGATCAATTAAGAAAGAATAAGCTTCAAATCATAAAAGTATCTTATCCACACTCTAAAAAATACATGTGTATTAGGACGAGCATTTGCAAAAATTAATTTTGAATGAAACTGATTTTGGTTACAAAATTGTTTCAATGTTTTTATTCTAAAAAATGTTAGTAGCAAAATTCAAAATAGAAGTTTTCATTCTAAAATTGCCTCAACCTGGGAGCAAAAATGCAAACATTTTCCTAAAATCACTTTAACTACTATTTTAACATAATTTGTGGATCATTTAACGTGAATCCAAACACGCAAGTTTATTCGAACACAATAAACACAGAAACAATCCCAATTGTGATGGTTAAACTTGAAGCATTGAAAAGGAACTCCAAATTTTTTCAATTTCATGGGGTGCACAACCAGCAGTGTTGGAAAATAAAAAAAAGGAAGAGCGTATCGTTGTTGTCGGAATTGGACCAAGGGAAAAATCGAAGGAATCATCGCCGGGGAAGTTGCCGAAGGGGAGGCTTTGGGAGCAATGTGGAAAAGACACGTGTGAGAAGTAGAAGGAGGAGGAAAAACGAATGAACTGTTCTTGAAGAAAATCTTGGAAGAACAGGACGGAGTGAAGTATGCGAATGTGGAGAAGCGTATTGCGATTCCCATAATTGTAACAGAATGTAGTTAGTTAAAAAAACATGCTAAGTGAGTGACTTTTTATATAACTTCACATGGGTATTGTATGTATTTTAATTTTTTTTTATTTTTGTTTTAGAAGTCATAAATAACTTTTTAAAATTAATTATTAATGAATTTAGTTTGTTTTTAATTTTAATTTTATTTAATATATGTTTATATTATTTTATTCAATATTTTTTATATTTTTTCTTAATGTTAAGGATTATTATTTATTTTTTAAATTAGAATATTAATGTTTAAGATTTAATTTTAAATAAAAATATTAAAATACATTACACATATTTACTTAAGCAAATATTAAAATATTTTGTTATTAATATTAAAATGTACTACACATATATAACTTACTTTTTTTGGTTATTAATTTAAATTTCATTTTTATTTATTAATTTAAGAAATAAATTACATCCTTTGATCACTTAGGCCAAACAGACGCAATAAAATCCTTATAGTCTTCTATATCGTTTATAGTATTTTACCTCCACTTCGATATTTTGACCCGGTTTAAGGCCTATGAATTTAAATAGAAACTCAATGATTTTCAACCACTTACAGCACCAAAATAAATATATTACAACTGATGACTTACAAAAGAAAAATTCAAAATGATTTCCATGACATCTCGTTCCTTCCACATTTTGAATCTGACAGTGTTTTAGTGAAAATGTCTTTCTTTTATATCCAACTCTCCATTTCCAATATTTGTATAACAGTGTGTTTGAAACAACCTCATAATGAAAAAATCAATTTAACTTTTCATGTTTAAGTCAAAGCGACAAATAATTATTTATGTTTTTTCATAGTATTACCATAATTTTGTTGACTTAAATTGATTTTGTGTTATCTAAACACAATATAAAATTCTGGCATATTTATGTTCAATCATTAATTTGGTGTTCGATTGAGAGATAAGTAATTCTGACTAATAATTGTTTATATCAATAATTGAACTCAATACTATTTGAACAATTTAACTTTAACTTTAACACATTAATCACTTGTATCAAATCATTTGATTCTTAGATACAATTTTATAAATACTATTTGTATTGCTCTCCAATTATAATTGAAATTTTATATTGATAATCTGTCTCATAAAAGTTTACATTAAAAAATTATATATATCAACAAGGTTAAACTCTACTCTCTACTTTTATTTGAGAAACAGTTTAAACAACAATTAAAACATTGTCTATAAATTTTTTCCTTTCTATCAAAAAATAGAAATTTTGGGCCTGGACAATTTTGTTCATGAAGCAATGATTTTGAATCTTATGATCATATAATTTAAGAGTCTTGAATCTGTGACCTTCATGTCATTAAAGCAACACTCTAACCAACTAAACTAATAAGTCAATTATGCTTAAAAATAATTAGTACGGTTACATATAACACTAAATTTTTTAATGTATATTTTAATACACATATAAGTTTACATAATAAATTATGTTAAGAATATTAAAGTAATAGCATGAGAAATAATTCAATAATCAAAATAAAATTCAAATTAAATTAATTATATATAACTCATTAATTGATAAAATTAAAATAAAAGAGAATCTTATTTGATATGATTATAACTAACAATTATCCTAATTGATAAAATGAACATAATATCCCTAATTAATAAAATAAGAATCTGAAATAAAAAAGGATAAAGAAATTAGATAAACTAAACAATTAAATATTTAGATATATGTATTAAATATACATTAAAAATTTAGTGTTATATGTATCAACATTAATTATTTTTTTAGCATAATTGACTTATTAGCTCAATTGATTGAAGCGTCACGTTAATAATATGAAGGTCATAGGTTTGAGATCTGTATGCATCATTATTTTAAATTATTTGAAAATATATATTTTAATTTAAAAAAAAACTTGCCTATGGGCCATACGGATTGCCCAATTGTCGAATCCGTAAGAACTTTACGAATTATCCGTAACCTTCAAATCACGAAGGACACTTTTGTCTGCGCACTGTTCACATATAGTATATTAGAAATTTATATAATGTATGTAGCAACACTCATAATTTAATTGCACTATTTTCTCTTAAGCTTGATTAATTCAAGTTTTGGGCTGTCAGCAAATTGTGCTTAAGTGAAATCCTTTTCTTTGTCCTAGGCCCACCGTATCAGAGATATTTGTTACTGTGTTAGTGGGCTGCCACCTGAAGTGCATGGCAATTGGCAAATTATTTATTCATTTTTTTTATAAAAAAAGTTAAATTGGTTTAGGATTGGTTTGCGCAAGAGCAAATTGTTTTTTTTTTTTCACAATCAACAATATATATAGAGTTTTGTAACTATAATTTTTAAAAACTGTAACTATTATTATTATTATTAATGATACAATAATAATAATGTTTTACCCGGACTACTAATTAAAATCAAATCCTGTTACATACTACGTAAAAATTCTTACATCCCACTTGCAAGTTAAGTTGTATAAAACTATTGGGTATGCTTGTCTAATCGTTTGCATCTACACATGGACGTTGACAAAAACATCCAAATTCTTCCTTTAGTGTTCAATTTCCGTTGAACCGTTGAATTCATCTCAAATTCGTATGATGACAAGCTGGACGGACAACCAAACATGCACATAATGTCTATCGTGACTTTTTCATTTGTCCACCATACCCTTTTTCTTTTATCCAAGTAAACCAGGTATTTAGGGTTTAATATGCCTCTCATGACTCCTAATGTTACAAATTGATTCCTATTGCTAGCATACAAAACAAACTCCGAGTGGTAAATCATGTTGGACACTTTACCCCACCTATGCGTGTTGAAATTTTGACATAAGATTCGGTTTGGGGATTAGCTTGTAAAATGGTTCAATAATTCAGTTTAGCCGCACCGCTTTTTCTCCTTTTACTACTATCTTTCAGTGAACCTATTGTAAAAAATTTGTCCACGCCCGGACCCTTTGTTTCTTTTCAGCTTTTAAACTCACGGCCCCGCCAAATTAATTGTCAATCCCACTCACTGTCTAACTAACTTCTGTTCACCCTTCAAATTCTACTTCACTTTGACTTGTTTGTTTGTCACCCACAGTAACACCAAAATTCTGAAATTTCACACTTTCTAAAATTAACTTGTACCACAGACACACACACACAATGTAATCTGTAGATATCAAAATTTCTTAGATATATTGGATCAATGTTCAAATTTTAAGTTGTGTTTATCTCAATCCATACTCTCGCCCATTTCTCCGTTGAACTGACTTGGAATACCTGCAAATTATAAGCGAAACATACACTTAGTAGAAGTAAAGAGTTTTTTTTTTTTTTTTAACAAATTCAACTTACAAAATGAATTTCATCTAAAGTTAAGTTTACGAGCTTTAATCCAAACAAATATAGTTTTAATTGTGCATGGAAATAATTTTATTGAAAGAGCAACATTCAGTATTCTAGTGATTAAGAGAGATATCTCTATTATGTATTAAAATTAACTTGTGCTAGTAACTTTTTCAACTGCTTTGACAACCTTTCTATTTTAAGCTTGTATGAAAACTGCCGACTATTTTTTCATAGCATTTTTGGGAAGAAAACGGTTGAGGTCTTTGGTATGCCAGTTGATGAGTGGGGGAAACATGTGATTTCTGAGGGAAAAAGAAAAATGTTTTATTATTTTAAATCAATTTTTTCTTCTTAAAACATATTTGATCAAATGTAAATTTTTTAAATAAAGTTAAATAAAATTATATGAAATTTACTATAAATTTAAGAAATGGCTTTACTTAAGATTTACTTTTAATAAAAAAAATGATTTTATAAAAATAGGATTATTTAAAATTAAATTTATAAACCTCGCCCCAAACATACATTCAATGATTCTTTGAATGACAAAACACTGTTTATGATAAAAGAAAATAGATTGAAAAGGTACTACTCACTTATGCTACATGACATCTGAATTGTTAGATAAACCAAACAAGATTTTTCAGCCTTTTACGTATCGCAAGATATACATTTGGTAAGGAGGAGTAACCTTTTTAATCAAATCCTGTTTCGTGTAACACCCTTTTAATTTTAATGTGAAATATGAAAAGTTAAACCATGTTATTTGACACTCCCATTTTCATATCTACACTCCCTCACCTTTTGGGACAATCCCATTTTGAAATTAAATAAGCACCTCTAATTGCACTTCTTTTCTTCATGAATGCATCCCTGATTACTAAGTGTACTCCCCATTTCTATTCTATCCCTTTCTATTACCATTTGATTTATTTGATTACGTAATGTTATGTCAATTATTTATTTATTTTTGCAATTTCACTTTAACTTTTTTTAGTACACGCTTACGTTTCTTACACTTCATGTTGGGTCTTTGACTTGCTTGGTGGTGTTTCAATAACATATGGATAGATGCAAAATCCTTTTTTTCAAAAAAATCGAAAAACATTCAAATAAATTATCATTCAATTCTCCTTTTTCTTCACAAAATTACACCTTACTTGAGATTGCTTCAAGGTCCAATGCCTTGAGCGATTTTCTCCGCTTTTTTTTTCTTAAAATTCAAAGTCGTTTCAAGGTCCAATGTCCTAAGACTTTTTGTCACACAATTAAAACAAATCTTTCAAAAAAAACATAAAATCAACCCAACAATCAAGTTGTTTTCTACCAAAGAACTACGTAAATATGATTTCCTCATTACACTTGAAGATACGTAGGAGCGAGGATAAACCCCTTGTCGACCTAAAAAACTAGAAAAAAAATATAAAATTCTCTCTTTTCTAAAAATAAAATTCGATTTCTTTTTCTGAATAAACAAATATAAGTCATGTTCTTAAGAGAAGACAAATAATTAAAAAGATATTTTATTTTTAACACACTCGATTAAAGGCTGTCGTCTTCATGACAGACGCGTGGAGTGCTAACACCTTCTCCGTGCGTAAATGACACCCGAATTCTTTTTCTCTCAGATCGTAGACCATTCCTTATCTTTTTGGGTTTTGTTTTCTTTAAATAAACGTTGATGACAACTCCTCTCAAATTTTCCTTTTTAGGAAGACTCTTTATCTCCTTTTTCATTGTCGTCCTGTCGCAACCAGATACATTGTGACGATATGATTTCATACTTAGTGTATGAAATATTTGTTATATTTATTGTTAAAAAGTATGTTTTGTGATATTCTAACTTGGGCAGGAAATTCTATATTTTATACATGTTCATAGTAAAAAAAAATATTATAAAGAGTGGGGGAGAATATATGCAACTATGTATACTTGTAATGATCACAATTAAATTGTGACTATCTTTTATTGACTATTGATATGTTTATGTAATAATTAGCAATTAGTAATGTGAATGTCTCTTTATAAATGTTGTGCATTTATAATATTTTACACACACATATTGGTTACAGTATCTTGGTTGTGTTGTATCTTGATTCTTAAAATTTTTCCATATCCCCGTATCTGTGTCGATTCATACTATGTATTTGGGCTTACTAGCATGTCGGGCACCAAAACAGGTGACAACGTTTGCTGGGATTAAAATGAAAAACACTATATGGATGGACCAAAAATATTTAAGCCTAAATAAAACTACCTAGTTTGTCTGTAATTTTGTTGAGTCCATCAGGATGTTAAACATTATCTGTCATCTGCTGCCTTATCAAATACAATTGAAAGTGAATTGCATTTGATCTCTCCTTTTCTTTGCTTATTAATATAGATTATGTCCTCCCAGTTCTTTAGTTGTACTCACAAAGACAGATCTGCTCTCACACCTCACTCTTCGTTCTTCAGGTGCTACCTTTGTAAGGTTATGGGTGGGTCAACCTTACCCAGATTCTAGTGTAATTCCTTTGGCAGTTTTGTACAGAGACACATTGTTATGCAAGACATTCTGATTTCTTATTCATTTTTTAATACAAGTATACAATATTGATTATGTTTAGCTTATCTTCTGTTTAGATTACATGTACACTTGAAGAAACACAATAGTTTCTGAAGTTTGACGATTGCAGGAATGTCATGTAGACTGTGTTTCATTTAAATTTTTAAAAGAGGATATATATCTTACTTTAGGGTTTTAAAAAATTAAAAAAGGCATACATGGATTCAAGATTTCCTGTTTTAATTATATTTCTCATAACAGTTTAAACTAATAACTTTACAGTCCTATTCTAACATTTTAGCCTATGAAGGAATCAATTTGGTTTCTTGTGATCTATATCATAAGTTGGAAATATCAAAGCCAGATGAATCTGTAAAATAGTAGTTTGAAGATAGGTCTGGTAAGAATAACTTCATACTGATAATGTATTATTTAAATTTTACTTGGAAAGGACTGCATTTTGTAACCAATTAAGATTAAGATGCTATGTTTAAGCCTTCAACTAGTGAAAATGGAATAAAATTTGATGATATAGGATATACGAAATATCAAATTAGCCAACAGTTTTCCCCCTTGTTTTATTTTTTTGCAATAGAATTTCAATGTATATGATAGAGGGTGATAAATATCCCTAGTCCTCTCCTTTAATGATATTAAAATTCCATACTCATTGTATATGCATACCTGTTTATGCCTTTATCCTTTTATATGCTAATTGCCAGATAATGATTGGCTGTTTAGTTGATGTAAAAATTGATATTACACTTTGGCTTGTTATGTTTGTATTGCTTTCTTTTTGTAACTGAGTTTTTAGGCTTAATTGTGAAGGATGAAAACTTGGAGATGATCTCTTTATACAGCGTCCTATTTAATTTTGGGGACAGAATTGGTTTTTCTATGGAGCCTTCAGTGCAAAATATTCCCCTGGAGAAGGTAATCTGTTGGTTTTTTCATTCAGCTTGAATTGGATGTGATTTTTCCCCCTTTCTCCAGATGTGAGACTGCTTTTATTTTGTCCAGGGACGATGCCTTGATGTTAAATTAACATTGGATAAGATATGGATACTGAAGGATGATGAATTAGTCTCACACACGTTGTCTACAAATATTGACGAGTGTGCAACATTTCAGTTCTTTAATACCAGGCTGTTCATTAGATCAACTTTCCAAAGTAGTTGTAGTATAAAAAACCTTAAATTATATCTCCAATGGTTTTAGCGTTCTACCACTCAATTGGAAAGAAGTCAGTCGTTTAGAAATTACAACTCTTATATAGGTAAACTGTTATGTAACTATGAAAAGAAAAGGATGTTAGTTAGTTAGTTTTAGGAAGGTACTGTTATTTTATGGCTGTTAGGTAGCTGTCTATATATAAGGCAAGTCTGTTGTATTTTAGACTGAGTGACTGATAATCACAGAGTGCAGTGCACATTTCCTTGACCTCTCTGTTTCTCTTCTTTTTCCTTCTATCCTCTCAATTCTGTTTCTTCTCTCTTTCCCTCTTTCTGTTTCTTTCTCTTTCCCACTAAATTCTATAACATAAACCTTTGCCAATACAATTGATAGTGATAGAACTAGTCATCCTTAATTCCATGGGCAGGCAGGGCGAGGGGCTGTGTTGGTGCTGTTGTAAAATTTTATACTCACACCATATAATTTGCTTTCGAAAATGGTTTTCATCTCCAATTGATTTACAACTAGCCATCATTACTATTTTATGTTGTATTTCTGAAAATTTAGACATTATAATCAAATAGTTGCTAACTTCTTAATGTTTGAAAAAATGTTATGCATAAATTATATTTCATTCAATGCAGTATGTATTAATTTCACTACTTAGTTAGGTTGGTATTATAGATTTTAATTTTAATTTTAATTTTTTGCAGGAGGAAAAGGCTGAAGCCAAGGATTTGCATCCCAAGCTTTTAGCATGTTTTTCTTCTTTTCTCTTGGAGCTACTACTGGTGGAATTACAGCTCTACTCACTTCGGATAAACCCATTTTTGAGAGGTAATCCACTTAACTTATTATTGTTATTTTTTTTATATAATCGAAGCCCGTCCATATGATCTAATTTATAATAAGGACCGAGGATCCCGATCTTAACATTTTATGAGTCTTGTTTATTCATTTTCAATTGTAAAGAATTAAAAATCATGTGACTGTTTTTGTGTTCTGTTGTTTGCGTAGTCCTCATGCTGTTACAGGCGTCATTGGTCTTGCTTTGTTGACAATACAAACTATACTGCCTACACTCCTTGAGGTAATTTCTTTTCCTCTTTTCTTTCACTAGTGTACCCATTTCCCTCACACACATTTATGCCACAATAAAACTGAAATTTGTTTATGAATTTTAAATGAGTTTATAAAATGAAAATAGAGTACATCAATTGATCCCATTTCATCCTTGGACAATTAAGTGGTCTCTAAAGTAAAAATAAAAAAATAACGTACTTTTTAGAAATATAAGAAACCATATTTAGTAGTCTCCTGAATATTAAAAATATCCTTCAAATTGATCTTTAATCTTTACTAAAATACATTGACTTTTGGATTGAAGTAATGGATATTCTATATTTTTGGGATTACTTAAATAGTTTTATTACTTTAGGGATCACTTTGAGAAAGGTAATACTTTGGGCATAAAATTGGTGGTTTATTCATGAAATTAAAATTAAGTACTCAGTCACAGTCTTGTTATGAATATGTCATGAAGCAAGTAAACCAAATTAATTCATAAATGGAATTAGAAACTTTGAATTCTCCATTTGTTTGTCCTTACTCTCTTGATTACTTGAATGATATGCTGGGAAATCCTGGACTAAAGGAATGTTCATGGTATCCTGGGTAGTGGTATCATGACACTTTTTCTTGTTCATTTTGCCCTTGGACTTCAACTAGGCTTCAGTTACTAATTACAGCTTCCATTTGACGTGCCTTATTATGTTGAGGTATTTGTATTTTAGTTATGGTGTACATTCTTTCCTGCACAGGTTCTTAGCTCCAGTTCTGAACTCTGATTACCATGATGTTATGTTCTCCTCTATCATTTTTTTTTTAAAAGTAGTTCAGATTGGTTACTTATCCACACACTATTACGGGGAAAAATGAGTATAATCTTACTACAAGCTACCTCAAATCTCACGATGGCCAATGGGAACGGAGTTACAACTTGAGATTTTAGTCAATTAATTGTAAAATTACTGATTGTCTGTGGTTCCAATTGCAAATTTTTAACTATTATTTGATAGTGCTGATAAAATAAAAAGGGATATTTGATAGTTACTAACTACTAAGTGATCAAATAGTAATACTATGAGCATAATAGTTATCAGTCTCGAATATTATAGTACCAGTTAAATAATTTATACTGCACATAAATATTTAAAAAAAAAAAACTAACATTATAGAAATTCATGATAAATAATAAGTCACCATTTATACACAATTACCAATTTAGTAATGGAATAAAAAATTGAATGATACTGAAGTTAACAGAAAAAGTACATAGCAAATTTGATAAATTAAAAAAGGAGAATGTAAACTAAAAAATAGCTCTATAAAATGTGAAGGAATAGAAGATAAAATAAAATACTTTATACATGACACAAATGGCGAAGCGTGTACCCTAATTTCTTGTTCCTCTGTTGTAATTTATGCTGGCTACAACTATCTGTCGTATATAGTATCGTTATTGGCAGCTAGCAAGGCAAATATGAAACATCACAATTGAGAATGTGTTCCACTCGCATCAAAGATCTTCAAACTTTGATTACCCGTTCCAACACTTTGATCCCAATAATATGCTGCGCAATTTGCAAATGCAGGTAGTGGTTCTTCACAAAGATCTTCGAACTTAATGTTACTTGGCAATACTGCTCGTACATAGTAATAACTTGGCTACATTCTTTGAACTGGCGAGACCATATCAGTATTAGTGTGCCACATTCCACATTTTAATGCTCCTTCTGGCTAGGATTTTTTTTTTTTTTTGTAGTATTATCTCTGAGCATTATTATCCTTAATTTTAAAATATGCTCCATTATCATGAGTCTGAATTTTTAAAGTGTTTGGATATCCATTCATACCAAGAAGGTTTTGTGTTCCGATGCACAAAATGTAAATTGAATTGACGTTAAATTTATCTCAACATATTTCCAAACAGGCCGTAAAACTCTGTTGAACAATTCATTTTATGCTCTCATTTAGCTTGCATCTCTAATACAGTAGCACAAATATCAAATTTGTTTATTTTTATTAATAAATAATGTAAGGGTTGGATACCGATCATACTTATAACCTACACTTAATCTAATATATATTAAGAAGGTTTTATTATATGGAATAATTTCATGTGATCTTCTACTATTTATTTTTTTCAAATAATTCAATTAATGTAGATTTTATAATTATTTTATTTTATTTTCAATAGAATATTAAATCAATTATGGAACATAAGAACCGTATAAATTGAAATATTTATTGTTTGTTTCAGTTTAATAAATTTGGTTTAATTGAAAATTTTAACATTTAAAAATAATTATTTGTATAGTAATATATAATAAAAATTATTTTAATGTATATAGTTAGAATAAAATATTGATACCAAATATAAATATACCATTAAATACTAATTTTCATTCTAATTATATTTTATTGAAATTTGATTGATATATTGAATATTTGATTGTTTTAATTAGACATATTTGACTGTGTTAATAATGTTTGGTTGCTAGTTATTTTATTTATTAACTATATTTAATAAAATACGTATTATCATTTTTTTAGGTTAATTGAATCAAAAAAAAATTATCATTCTACCTTTGATTTTTTATTTTTTTATTTTTCAGTTTTATTTACTTTCCGACAAAAAATTATCTTTAGAAAATTTTCTAGAATTATATAAATAGTTAAGAAAATTATCATGAGTGTATATTTGGTTTTTAATTAAACATGAATTTTTATTTTATATAATACCATTAGTTTTTCTGAAGTAATTTTTATAATTAAAATAATCAATTATCATGTGATCAAAACAATAAATAAAGTATTTTATTTATTAATTGTGATATATTTAAAACATTCAAACTATGCAATCAACTATAAGTTTAAAATATAAAAACATGCTGCAAATCATAATAAATTATTTAATTAACAAGATACAAAATTTTATTATAATTAAACAACTTCACTCAATTTTTACTATCCCATATCAAGCATGCAAACAAAAAAAAAAAGAGTAAATTTAACTTTTTTAAAAGAAAGTCAAAAGAGAGCAAGAAAGAAATCATTCAAGTGAAAGAGATCTAGAACAACAATCTCAATAATAATAATTGAATAATTAATTAATATATTTTTAGTTTAATAAGTATATCTTTAATTACTTACCAATTTTATAATTATTGATTGAAATTATGAATAACTTGAGAATTCTGACCATTCAACTAATAATTTGCTGTCGAAGTCAGATGACATACATAAAGAAAGTACCGCCGTCTTTATTCAATGTATAAAGACCGAATCAATTCCAGCCTCTGACTTTTTAATATAATATTCCTTCCTACAATATTACTTGTCATGGTGCACATCATTTTCTTTTTGTTTTTTGCTAGTTGCCAACGCCAACTCTTTGCATTTCCAAACGTAATTATATATAATAATTAACAATAGTAATACAGATTACAGAATAAAATGTTAAATATTATAAAAATCATACTAAAATCTTCTCTAATCGTGTTTTTTATAAAACTTCATCCTTCATAAAAAAAATGTATCCCTGTAAATTTTATTTTATATTTTATATTAATAAATTTATATATGGTTAATCAATGAAGTTCCACCTTAATCAAATAAGTTAATTTAAAATATAAAGTATTCTCTAAATAAAAAAGGAAAATTTGTTTTGATGTAAGAACTTATTTCAAATGGTGAATATTATTATTTAAGCTTCAAATATTTTTGAACATTTTAATATATTTTTATCAAATAATGTTTAAATATAATTCATGAATTTAATATTTTTATATTTATTCTTATAATTTTTAATTACATAATATAAAATATGAGTTTATTTTTATTTTGTAAAACTGATATAACTTAATATATATTGTATAAAAAATATATTTTTAAGTAAAAAAAATACTAAAAAATGAAATAAACCTATCAATAATTTTTTGTAGTACATTATTAAATAATATTATAATTTTTATTTAAAAAGTGTTAAAAGATGAATGAAATTATTGATTAAGAATAAAATAAAATAAAATAGATTGTTGTATTATTATTATTGTGTTATGGAAAATAGAAGAGAGTATGGGCATATAAGAAAAATAAATAGGAGAAGAATGGGAGGCATAAGGGTGTGTTGTTCTGAGTCAACTTCGACGTTGGTTCCTTGCTGCATTTCTTTCTCAATAAATAAGTTGAATTCAATTCAAGACACCATCTTATTCTTAGCTGAAAACCATTCATTCATTGACAAACAAAACAATGGCTTCTTTCAATCTCTCTTATTCTTCCTCACCAGCCCTCTCATGTCCCCGGTCAGTCTCTTTTCCTCACACCTTCTTCTTGTTGCTATCTCCGATTACTTGCTTCACCATATCCTAACGTTTTCTTTATGTTGCTCTTTTTTTCTTTTCTTTTGGATGTACGATGTTTTTGTGATCCATAATTTGATGCAAGGTCCCTCTTTTTTCCCGTTCATTTTTATATGGGACACGTGGGTTCCTTCATGAAACCGTGATTCTGACAGAACCTTTTCCCGTGATTCACAAAATTAATGGATATTGTCTTCTTGTTTGAAATGATGCTTTGAATTTATTTTCACTGTAAAACATGCCAGGGATTGCTTCTCAGCTCTTTTCTTGTTTGATTCTAATTCAGTCCCAGTCAAATTCTGGACTACCACTTTAATTTGTTTGTGCATTTTGTCTTGCCTTCTTGTATCAAAGTGTATTTCTATCTTTCATATCATTCTAACTTTTATGCTGAAACATGTTAGGTGGAGATATAAGGTTGGTTGGATAATTAAGAAGGAAGAAAAGGAGGGAAAAGTGGTGGGTTCGATCCTTGTTAAAAAAAAAACTAACAATTAACATTTGTCTAAAAAAAACATGTTAGCTGCATAGACCATAGAGCTGCTCATCATGTCCCAATACTAAACTTTGGAATTTAGTTTATTCTCCCTCTTTGGTTTTTGTCTTTGGATGTCATGTCACTATTGTTAAGTTAACCTCTGTTCTGTTCTTATATTCAACACAGGGCAAGCAAACACTTCAAATTGTTCAATGATGTGCCTTTTGTCCGAATGAATTCTAAATTTCCCTCAAGTGATAATGCTTTTGGGAGAATAAAAGCTATGTTGATCTCTGGAGGGGGTGAACTACTTTCGAATCCAAATGGCAATGACATTGTGATAGGTAAAAATCTGGTTGGAGATGAATCTGTTCGAATTAAGGTACAGCCTAATGGAACACTGGCAGATGACACAGGGCTAACAAGCAATGTTTTTTCTATGGACAACGATGAATTTGATTTGGACAGCCCCACAGCAGGTTTTGCTTCCATTCCTGAGGCAATTGAAGACATTCGCCAGGGAAAGGTAGCTACTCTCTCAGTAAAATTGTTTTTTCCCCTATTTTTTAATTAGCATTTGAGATGTGTGTAGTACTGAAAGTTCTTCTTTTGTTTTTCAGTATCATGATTGCATGGTATATTAGTGCTATTAACTGATATTAATATTAATGATGCAGATGGTAGTGGTTGTGGACGATGAAGATCGAGAAAATGAAGGAGACTTGATAATGGCAGCACAGTTGGCAACACCCGACGCAATGGCTTTCATTGTAAAGCATGGAACTGGTATAGTTTGTGTAAGCATGAAAGGGGAAGATCTGGATAGATTGGAACTTCCTTTGATGGTGAACAGTAAGGACAATGATGAGAAACTTCGTACAGCATTCACTGTGACAGTGGTATGTACTACTTTTCTTCCATGAATCATTACATGTGGAGTTAGTGCAATATCTTTCTGAAGGTCTTCCATTGTTATCAATATGCATTTGTATAGTTGGGGTTCTCTAGGTCTAGACCAACTTTTGCTAAAATCAAAGGTGACTAGACTGACTTTCCCTGGAAAGGTGCAACGCAGTTTTATAAAGATCAAACATTTGTCTTGATATTTGCAAATCACTTATTACCTTCTATAAATAGCAGAATAAAAAGTTTTTGAGTTAGAGACAAGGAAGCCTCTTAGAAAAAAGAGGGAAATAATTGCAATTCTCAAAAGAGAGAAAAGAAAAAGAGATACCTCTGATGATAAACATCGTTTAAAAGACAACTTTTTTCTGTTGTCGAACTAAATAGTGGAGAATATTTTTTTGGATTAAGTATTGCAGTTTTTCCTTCTCATATTTAGGTGTTTTCCTTGTTAAAATTCCACCCTGTTATCTCTTTTATTTCTTGGTTTTCATCTTTATTTAGCGTCCATTTGAAGTCACACAAGGGAGGAACACTTTTAGTTCCACTTTTTTAACATCTTAAAGCATCGGTATACTCAGATAGACCTGTGTTGCCAACAACTTGATACATGTGTAGGATGCTAAACATGGTACAACAACTGGGGTGTCAGCTCACGATAGGGCAACAACAGTCTTGGCCCTTGCGTCTAGAGATTCTACTCCAGGCGATTTCAACCGCCCAGGCCATATTTTCCCACTAAAATACAGGGAAGGTGGTGTCTTGAAGAGAGCCGGACATACAGAAGCTTCTGTTGATCTTGCTGTACTTGCTGGTTTGGATCCAGTGGCAGTTCTGTGTGAGATTGTAGATGATGATGGTTCCATGGCTAGACTGCCAAAGCTTCGCCAGTTTGCAGAGCGTGAAAATTTGAAAATTGTATCTATCGCTGACTTAATAAGGTATGTAGTTACAATTCGTGGACCATATAATAAAATTCATTGCATGCATATTTATGTTTAGATTCCGCTTTGTAGTGCAGATACTATACTTTTTTTCTGTTTAAGTAATGTTAAATATATTAAATGAGTCTGATATAGGAGTAACTTATAAGCCTGAATCCTGAATACATTATAGAACTAACTTGGATACTGTGGTGCTGTGCTTTTTGTCGTTTGAATCAGTCAAACATAATGATTTTTGTTAAGTATTTTTTTGTGAACTTTTTACTGATTATATAAATTTGTATATTATTAAAATGGAACGCTTTTTCATTTTGAAAATTCTTCCATTTGATAAGTTAAATTCTAAGTGCTTGTTTAATTCTGATGCATTATTTTCTCATGGTTTTTGCTACTTGGGTAACTTGTTGCTTATCTAACTATATTTAGCAAGGAGATTAACACTTATTGTTATGGCAGATATAGAAGAAAATTAGATAAGTTAGTGGATCGCTCTTCTGCTGCACGGATACCTACAATGTGGGGACCATTCACAGCTTACTGTTACAGATCACTTTTAGACGGGATTGAGCATATTGCAATGGTTAAGGTGAGCAGTGCTTGTGCTTATATATGTTACAACACTGTCAACACTTGTGAACATTCGTTATAGTGGAAATATGTAAAATATGCTACATTTAGAGTAAATAACACCTTATTTACCTAGGTTTTAGCTTACATTTGATTTCTGCAAATGTGGTACTGGCAAAATGGGAATGGTTCAATATCATATCATCTCTCCTAGGTTACACTGTTTAGTCTATTATTTATAGACAAATCTTGACTTCATGAAAGTGCCACTGTCAGACCAAAGCACGACTAACATTTATGCTTCTGCTTTTAAAGAACAGCATAGCAAACTCGTAGCAGATGTAATACACATTAATATAGTTCCATGCCACTCTTCATAGAATTAAAACCTAATTTTGAAGGATTTGACAAAAGCCAATTTGTTAAGAGTTGAATACACCTAAGCTTTCTCACTGTCACAAATCTGATGAAGAGGTAGAAGTTGTATGTGAAAAAAGACAAAGAGGGAGGGAGGAAGATAGTAACCTGAGTATATAAATGTCAATTTATCTACTCTGTTAGAAAATAATTGAGAAAGCAGGCAAGGCTTTGGGAAGTTGAAAACATATTCTGTTTGCTTTTCAAAAGTTGAGGTTCCATTTCTCTACTTGCTTTAGGATGGCCTGTTTCCATATTGTTTCACATCAAGTGTTGTTTTAATTAACATTGACATAGATGGCCATTTGGCCTCACCAATTTGAAACATCGGAAAATACCAGTTCCTTATAATTATCCGAGTTATTGTCAAGAAGCCTAGTTTTTCCTATTGAATAATCAATGGGGGAATTAACTGCTAAAGGTGAGCATGAATCAGCATTATATTAAGTTGAACATCAATCCATTGTGAGTGTAGGATTCAGTTGAGCGTACATTGGAAAGTGTGGTTTAAGTAAAACAAACAAACACTAAATTGTTGCTGGATGAATGCTTTTAACCAAGCAGACAAGAACTGTTTGAGCATGATATGTTAATGTGGTAGAGCAATATGATTTAACATTTATGTTGATGGGCAACTTCTTCTGCATTATCATACACAACTAGCAGCATAACCTATTTCACTGCTCTTGCATCTCACTGCTATTTCTGTTTAGAAGGGGAGGTTGAAATTATCCATCTTCTTTAAGGCTGTTATATAAGAGACAGGATGAAATGTGTGTTTTTGAAACCTTGCATCCATTCCTCAACCCCTTATCTGTTTCTTAGTTTACCTTCAAGAATGGGTTCATTAGTAAATAGTAAGTTAGTAAACCTGACAATGGGCTTTCAAACTTGGGCCTTGGCAAGCTTTTCCAATTGTCTTGAAGCTTTCTTATTTTGATTGATTGGTTCAATTGTAAACTTCAAACCATTTGTGGTTCTGACATTTTTTTTATTCAACAGGGTGACATTGGAGATGGACAAGATGTTCTTGTGAGAGTACACTCAGAGTGTCTGACAGGAGACATATTTGGATCTGCCAGATGTGACTGCGGAAATCAGCTTGCACTTGCAATGCAACAGATTGAGGCTGCTGGTAGGGGTGTGCTGGTATATCTCCGTGGACACGAAGGAAGGGGTATTGGATTGGGCCACAAGCTTCGTGCTTATAACCTACAGGATGATGGACGAGATACTGTTGAAGCCAATGAGGAATTGGGATTGCCAGTTGACTCCAGGGAGTATGGCATTGGTGCACAGGTATTAATTATATCAGTAATGCTCACATAGTATTTGGCTTTTCATTAATAGATGGTGATTCACTATGGTTATGGAAGTTTTTTTTTATCGGCAAATGTTAGTTGTTAATTGTTAGTTTTTTTGTTAGCATGGGAGATTGAACCCACGATCTTTTTCCCTTTCCTTCTCCCTTAACCATCTAACCCACTTTATATCTCCAGTATGGTTATGGAAGTTAACTGGAATGATTTTTGTATTTGAATTCCCTACTTGCAGATGTTGAGGGACTTGGGTGTACGATCTATGAAGCTGATGACAAACAATCCGTTAAAATATATTGGACTCAAAGGTTATGGTTTGACAGTTTCGGGTAGGATCCCATTGTTAACTCTTATCACTTCGGAGAACAAGAGATATTTAGAGACCAAACGTGTGAAAATGGGTCACATATATGGCATGGAATTTAACGGCCGATTGAGCACTCATGACAGTGGTAATGGTAATGCCACCAGGATTGGGGACTCTAATGCTGTTACTGGCTTATAAACATTCTTTTTTAACAAGATAAGATAACATGGGTCAGACACAGCTGATGAAGAACTAGATTTCCATAGTGTAGAATGTAGATGAATACACAAAGTTATAGAAACCATTTTTCTGTTTGTTATTTGATTTTTCTTATTCATTTGTCTGATAATCTTCAGGCAGGCTCTACCGAACACCATTCATCTTGATTAATGAAATATAGTGCCATGACAAGGGCATTGCTATTTCAGGGTTATTTTTTCTTTTGTGCCTTTTAGAGGTTCATCGTTTCTGGACTCTGGAGATCATTAGCCAATTTAAACCTAGTTTCTTCATTCTTTTTTATACAATTACTCATGCATCACAGTTGCCTCTATAATGTATGATAGAAAAGTTATATGATTTGTAGCTCCACAATTTATTATAAATAAATTCCTTTTGTACCTTGTCATAGCTAATGGTGAATATTGGTGGCTTGACGGTTATTTATTCTCATGTAGTTAATGATCTCTACTGCGCAATTTATTTAGTACTCTTGGAGTATGTGTTTCATTTTATTTACGCTCTGTTTGATAAAAAGAGAAGAAATAGAGTAAGGAAAAGTCGGCAAAATAAAAGGAGAAATATGATGAAAATAGATATTTGGTTGAAGAGAAATATTGTGAAAACAGAAAGAAAATATTTGAATTAAAGTTTTTTAATAGGTAAAAAATTATAAATGAGTAGAAATTCCACCGATGAATATTATTAGTCAAATAATTATCCTTTTCTTGTTGCGGTGTAACTTTTTATCTTGTAATGAAATTCAAGTTTTTGTTATCAGATGATATATAATACTATATTGTTATACAACATAAAATAACATATTAATTCTATCACAATATATATATTATTTTGATTAATAGAAATTAAAGATAATACCAGGTAATTTGTGTGCTTTTATTCTCGTAAATAAGTTATAACCATTTTTTTTCTCTTTGCGATCTTGAATTGTGGAGAAGTTTATGTTTGATCACAAAAAAATTGTATGACTCATTGTAGCACCTCTAATACCAGTTATCATTGATTGAATTGTAGATTTTTATCAATTTATTGATTATTGTACTGGGTAATTTTATAATTTAAATTTTTAAAAGGTATATTATTTGGTTGAAATTTCTTTAATTAATTGTTTCAGTTTCCTTATTTTTATTTAGTGATTTCTTATTATAATTTTAATCATTTATTCTATTCTTTATTTATGTTCTTCCGATTGCTAAAAAAAATTATGTTCTTTAGCTTGATTCAAAATTTAAATTGACACTACATATTTATTACAAACTCTCCAGCACTTGTTTTTTTTAAAACTGTTACAAAAGATTTAAATTTACACAATAAATCATATATAATGAATATTTGATGCTAGAATGATAACATTTTTAATCGAATCAGTTAATATTAAATGGTTGATTTTTAATTATTTCTTTTTATTTTCTTAACCCTAATTGATTACTTATTTCTCATAATAAAAATATTGGATAAGTTTTAAAATATTTTACTTTTTTTCCTAACTATCAAAATCTGTTGCAATTTAGATTTTCTTTTGGAATAAATAAATATTTAATCAATAGATTTTTTTAGGAGCAATGCTATTTTGCACGAAGTGCAATTAGCACGAAACACACGAATGCATATATGAGCGGTTAGTATTTTTTAAAATAAATATTAATTAAAAACTAGAAAATATAGAAATATCTTCCAACATAAAACACACGTTTGTGTGTATTGGACGAATTAGCTTTGCTACCAAATATCATTTTCCTATTTTTTATAACTATGCATGAAAAAAAAATATAAATTATATGTTCATTCAATTACAATTCATTATATATGATAAATTTGTTGATTTTTAAAATAAATAATTATTTTAAAATAATTTAAATGATGATTTGTAATTAAATGACAGTATAAAATATAGATATTAAACTCAACTGATATTTTCAACTTAAAAGTAAGTTTTTGAATATTTTTAATATCTTCTTTCATATTAGTATTTTCAAAATTTTAATAAGTTTGATTGGTGGTTATCATTATTATTGTACCTTTTCATTCTATTTGTTAGTTATTTATCTATTAGACCAAAAATATATATACATTTCTTTGTCATTTTTTTACTCTTGTTATTTTCAAAAATTATATAATATTTTGTGGGTTGTGAACTAAAATATGGTTAAACAATGATCAATCAAGTTCAAGTATATTGTGTTATCTTTATTTGTTTCATTTTTATAACAGATAACATGTACAATGACATAAGACAGATTGGGTCCAACTTAAAAGAACACGATTTAGATTGTTCAAGGTATCGAGAGTATACATGGTCAACATTGACACGACCAACATGACTAAAATCATTCATGGTATCGAGAGTATACATGATAGACATCGACATGGTTGACATCAACATATCAACACGAATAAAATTGTTCATGGTGTCGAGAGTACACATGATCGACATCAACACGACTTAGATTGCCTAAGATACTGAGAGTATACATGGTCAACATCAACACAATTGATTGGATCGACATGACTAAAATTGTCCATGGTATTGAGAGTACACATGATAGGAGTTAACACGATCAACACAACTAAAACTACCCATGGTGCCAAGACTACACATGGTCAACATCGACATGATCAACATGACTGAGAGACTAAAACTCTCCATGGTACTAAGAGTACACATAGTCGAAATCGACATGATCAACATGATACCAAAAGTACACATAGTTGACCTCGACACAATTAAATCCAACCATGATACAAACATTACTTTTGAACATTGATTGGTTACCGAATTAACAATAAACTTACAACTTGGAAAATTTTAAACAAGTCGTGTTTCTTCCAATAAGGAATGCATGAAAGTATAATTCGATTTGTTTACACTTAACTTATATTTATCGAAGCTCAAAAAACCAATTGGGTATTTATTAATCAATTTATCATATTTGTCTAAGCTTGGAAATCATTTGAATGTTCATTCAAGAGTTCATTTGTCTAGTAAGTTTCATACTTTCATGACTAGTGATTGTATATAGAAAGATTGAATGCTATGATTTTAACTTAATCAATTTTTACATTCCTTTTGACAAATAATCAGAGTACAAGTTATTAGCAATAGTTTTAACTTAGCCAATTTTATATAATATTTGTGCTTATTACTTCAAGTTTTTTTCGTGTTTATGCACTTAAGGCTAAAAGGGTGTGTACCTCTTTGGTCAAATGTCAATCGTTTTTACTACTTCGAGCCTTTTCACACTTATGCACTTGAGGCTAAGGGGTTGTCTATCTCTTTGGTTGAATGTCGATTAACCTTACTACTTCAAATCCCTCTGTGCTTATGTACACGAAACGGAGAGGTTGTGTACCTCTAATTGAATGTTGAACGATTCTACTCATATAATTTATTATTATAGAACTCATACTAAACCTAGAAAGCGAAACAAATTACACTTTCATACTTGAATATTTTTAGGTTATGTCTTCACTCTATGAGGTCACGGAAACATGATCAAATTGGAGCATTTTAAAAAAACTTAGTGACTAAATTTAACATTTTAAAAACTTAGGAACCACATTAAATCTTTTAAAATAATTTAAGGATAAAATAAATAATTAAGTCTAAAAAAAATATCTGATGCAGGTACACAAACTTTAGTAACTCACGTAACTTTTTCTCCGTGACTAAGCCATTAATTAATGTATATATGCATTAATTTGCGTAAATGATGGGTTAAACGCGCTTATTGTCATTGAACATTGCATGCCCTCTTCCTGTGTGGAACACGTACAAGGGCAACATGAGTTGGTGAACAACTCTGAATTTGTTTCTTCTTTTCTTAAACGAGTTGTTACTTGTTCGGTTCAACAACGGCTAGTTCTTCCTCCAGTACAACAACGACTGTAGCAGTCAAAGAAGAATAAGAAACAAACAAGATGTTTACACAGTCAACTCAGTAATTTATTAGTTTCCGTTTTCGACCGTTACCAGAAGATTCCCTATATCCAACGGTAACATTGATTTTGATGACCACGCGTACGTTTCAGATTCGGAGACAGCTGTGCGGCGTGACTTTCACTCGGCCCAGATCCATTTAACCCAACCTCGTCTCCTTCTTCACGCGGTTACTTTACTTACCACACCACCCTTCTTTTCTTCTATAAATACCTCTTACTCTCCCTCTTTCTTCTTACACAACCACAACAACAACAACATAAAAGACAAAAACCACTTCCTTCCCTCCTTTGCTGTGTTTTCTTTCTTAAAAATGGGTCGTACTTTTGTTCTTATGATGGTTGCTGCATTGTTCTTGAGCTCCACCATGGCTCAATCTCCAGCTTCGTCGCCGGCTTTATCACCCACCAGCACGCCGGTGGCCACTCCACCTAGGAGGGCATTGTCGCCATCTACGTCTCCGTCGTCTGAGTCACCAGCGGCTTCACCGGCCACCGGAAATTCTCCCCCGGCACCACCTACTTCTTCTCCTTCGGAATCGCCACTTGCATCAGCTGCTACTCCCAACATCTCTCCCTCGACCATCTCGACTCCACCATCTGAAGGACCAGCTGCAAACGGTGCCGTTTTCAACAGAGTTTCCGGATCTTCTCTGTTTCTCATTTTCGCTGCGGCTATGCTCATATAGAACAATTTTTCTCGCATCATTATCATCTTTACTCATTTTATTGTTTTGAACTCCAGTACTTTTTTTTTTCCTGGTTGGTCTGGTGTCGTTGAGGAGGATTCATTTATTTGATTATTTTGTGTATTCAATTATTATTCATATGATTGATGCATACACATATGTAATCTCTTGATTCAATTATCAATTCTTTGCGATTATAATAGCATATATGATGTGCATTAGCATTTGTTATTTGTTATTTAATTAATTAATTGCTGATTTTGGCATTTCGTTACAAAGTCGAATTAGATCCATTCTGGGTGTTTAGCTCCTCCATTTAACCAAAAAAAAAATACTATATTGATTTTTCCCTCCTTTTAATTCGACCAATATTGATAAAAATAATTCAATTCAATTCAATGGTGTCTAACTCATCCGACCGAGGATGATAAAGCTGGACCTTTCCCATTTAAATAATTAAGCCCTATTGTTAAGGTCGTTCAAATTTAAAATCCAACTAAACTGATAATTTTTGAATTTGTTTAAAACTATTTTTGGATAAACCACCCATTGTGATTCGGTTTACAGTTGAATAATGTTTGCCAAACTGAACCAAACCTTACTTATTTCATAAGAGTACCTTCTATGAAAAAAGAAGTGGCACGCTTAACAGTCAGCTTAATATATATTAATATTGAAGTTTTGAAACCTATTAATTTGTTTTGTTGCTCAATTAAATCAATATTTTTATCCTTTGATACAATGACTTTGGCATTTTTTCCAAAATAAAAAACTTTTTGAACTCTTAATTATTACGTCAACAAAGTAAAAAGACAAGCACATATTTATGAGATTCTCCAAATAATAGCTCCTTGATACATTTTATGCAATATGATACTAGATCAAACTAATTATAGCTTGAGTTTGGCATAGCTATAGAATTCTTGATAGTTTTTTTTTTATAAAGGACACCAACTCACTGTTACAGTCAAAAAAATTTAGCTGAGTAAAATATTTTTTAAAATCATATATGAAAATAAATTCAAAATATTAAAACCACAAAAATCCATTCAACTCAAATCACAAAAGATTATTTTTGTTTGGTTCAAATTTAATATTATATTTAAATCAAATCATTTATTCAATGTTATTGTAATTCTAAAAGTACCCTAAAAATGAGATGGAAATAAAAACTTTAGTTAGTGACTAAATAACTTTTAGATTTGTAACTCTTCAATTTTATTGCAGCTTTTACTTCAATGCAATTTATAAACGTAAGTTTTCTTTCAACTTTTATCCTTTAAATTTTGAGAAATTTTTAAGTGGGCATAAACTTAATACTCCATCCTCATACACAATCAATAAAAAATTTACAACTAATAAAGAAAATCAAATAAATCCAACATGTAGAATAAAAAACTAATATTTAAAACAAACATTCAAATCCCCGATTTTCTCTCTAATATTTTTCATTAATCCTATCTCTTTCCTTTTATTTCTCTATATATCAAAACCTCTGTCATGTCATGTATTTCTTTATTTTTTAAAGATTAACACCGTAATATTTTACCTTCAATGGAGACTATTTTTTTCTCTTTTACTTTTTGGTACAATACACACTAACACGCATATAAAATAAATAAAAAACACATGAATATTATAATAAAAATAAAAGCAATACATATGATTATTATACCTTATAAAATCTATCTATCTATCTATATTTCAGTCAAAATAAAAAAATCTATAAATATATGCAAATTCTTCTATTTAGTATTTATTCATAATTTCGTAGACTAAATAATTTTTATCATATTAAGATAATAATTTTATTTACAAAATAACTTTGTAATTAAAATAAAATAGCTTATAGCATAGACATTTCATTTCCCATCATAACTCATAAGCTGATTTTAATAATATGGTTAGCATTTTTTACATGACAAAGTCACGTAAGTTTTAAATGTCACATTTTGTTTCTCTATTTGTTTTAAATGTCAAATTTTATTGGACAAATTTCAAATTTATTGTGTGACAAAGATTTTGATATAAAAACAGAAGGAGAACCGATTACACAAAAATAGTGGAGAGAAAATCGGGGATTTTATTTGTTTTTTTTTTAATGTTAGTTTCTTTATTGTATAGGTTGGATTTTTTATTTATTTATTAGTTGTAAATGTTTGATTGGTTGTGTAAGGATGAGCTGTTAGGTTTGTGTCACCCAAGAATTTTTCTTAAACTTCACCCCAATTTTTTTTTTAACTTGTAATATACTTAGTTATTATTAGACAAAAAAAAACTTTTGGACTGTTTAAAATTACACAGAGAACAATTTTTGTAATTATTCAATTCCAACTCCATATCTCTCTTTTCTTTTCCTTTCAACCCCTCTTTTCAACTACCAACTCAACATTATATCTCTCCCTATTACCCTAAGAATAAAATGGACTAAACAACTTTTAACCTTTCTAACTTTTCGATTTCATCCGTAAAAAAACTTTTAAATTTCATGACTATTTATTACAATTTAATATAACCAATTAAATTTTTCCCCAATTTTAGTTTTAGTGCAACTCATTTATTTCAAAAGTATGCTATGAATAGAATTTCAGTAATCACTTAAAAACTTTTATATGTAAGATTTAATTCGTTTAAAAATTCATCAATAACAATATTTATTGGAGCCTTGTTTGGAAGTTGCAGAAGGCGAAACTTGGGCGCTTGAGGTAGCTATGATGTTCGTAGCTACTTTGGGGTATCAAAATATTTCTTTTGAAGTTGACTGCAAGACTATAGTACGTGGACAATATCAAGAGCAAAGTTATTGATAATTCTGAATTTGGTCATGTGATTCAAAATTGTAGGAATTTATTAGTTAGCAATCCGTCTTATACCATTGGATATATTAAGAGGGAAGTGTGTTGCCCATAAGATTGTAAGGATGACACCATCTTTACCTTGTTTCTATACCTGTTATCATGCCATTGATTGTATTGAACATCTTGTTATGAATGAATTGATATAAATATTTTCTAGTAATTTTTTTTATTAATGATATAACAATTTTTCAGCTAAATAATAGTACATACTGCAGTATCAAAATAATCATTCATGATAATAAGTGAACTTTAATTTCAAAACATGACAAAGGTTGAAAATTGAAATCCAAAAAAACATAATATGAAAAATTACAAATAATCCCCTACTTTCAATTTTATCATATTAATTTCTTCTGATTTATCTCTTTTTTTTTAGTGTATCATTTATATTTATTAATTACTTTCGTAATCTTTTATCTCTATATATAAAACAGAGAATAGAATACAATGAACTACTACTAATAAACAGAACCGTCAGAGTGTAATTTGTCTTGAGATGGACAGGATCTCTTGATGAACATAAGGGCCACCATGGAAGATGAATCAAATCTTCCTCAATATTCTCATTTCCATCTTCCTTTTTGGATTTTCCAAAATCGTAGTCATAACTCCCCAAAATAAGAATGGTAAAAAAGAGAAAGTTGTCTAATGTATGTACTATGTAACTTTAATAAAAAAACGCGGATTAACAATCACATAGCTATACCGTAATTAGCGCGTCAATCAACAATCACAATTTCATTTTCTTCTTTATTTTCTATAATTATTTATAGAAAACTTATTCAAACATAATGTTATTCCAATTGATAATTGTGCCTACGACGTCAAGTAATTTAGACCTTTTCACGAGATAGTATTCCTTTTTTATACAAATATCAATAAGAAATAATATTAATATTTGACTATAAATATTTTATGAAAATCAAAGTTTTTAATTGATTTCCTTAATTATTCTACTATATATGTTGAAATTTAAAAATAATCAAAATTTCGAAGAAAAAAAATATTAAAATTAAATGAGAGATTATGACATTTTCTTTATAAAAAAAAGAATGAATAAATAATAATAACAATAAGAGTAAATTATCAAATTCATCAATAAAAGTGTGAAACATTAATAAATTAGTTAAAAAATAAAAATAAAAATTTAATATTGAAGTATAAAAAAATACGATAAATTAATTATACAAACAATCTAATAAAAAAATAATCCCTGAATTTAACTTATTTATCCTAATAATAATAAAATGGTCCACGGAAGACCAGAGCAGACTAGAGTTCCTTCTCGTACGCCGCATGCATACGGTTGTGGATCCCCACAAAGTTAACACTTTCCAATTTCTTGACCGTTACAATTCAGGCACCCATTTCATCAACGGCAGTCGTCCCTATTATCTCAATTCCTTGTTCCACGTGTACGCTCTCGATTAAACCAAAAGCGCGTTTCTATAAAGTGGAGTCATCATTAGAACGAATTTCCACCCTCTGATCCTCCCATCTCTTTCTATAAATTATCGGTGTCTATCTCCTCATTCTTCTCAGTTCTCACACACTCTCGTTCATACGCAATAGCTTCCGTTGCAGCACTTTTACTTTCACTGTAATTTACTTTCTGAACCTCTGAGAATGACTTCTTCCTCTTCCGCACTCGTTCTTCTGCTCGCGGCAATGTTCGTCTTCTCCGTCGCCGCACAATCTCCGGCGTCGTCTCCCGAGTCCCCTGCTACTCCACCGAAAGCCGCCACTCCCTCGCCGCCTTCGTCTAAGTCTCCACCCGTTGTTTCTCCGACACCTTCACCTTCCGGCGGGAGCTCTCCGCCGTCTCCTCCTACTTCAGTACCGGCGTCTTCTCCGTCGCCTTCCATCTCTCCGTCGTCGATCTCTTCCCCTCCGTCCGATGCTCCCGCACCGTCCGAGAATGCCGCCGTCTCGAATGGATTCGCCGCCGTCGGATCTGTCGTAGTCGGTCTCGTTGCCGCCGCCTCATTGATCATGTAAACCGCCGCATACGCTTATATAGAAAATTTATTATCTCCTAATAAATTATTCTCCTTATTTTCGAGTTTGTTATAGTTATTATTTTTGTCATTTAGAGTTTGTACTTTGTATAAGACGCTTCGTAATATATCATTTTAGCTCTATTTTTATTCTCTTAATAAATTTATTATTTAATTAACCTTATTACTTTTACATTGAATTCGTAAATAGTATTTGCTATTTGACAGTTTGTTCAGTGAAAACAATCTCGTGTAATCTTTCGTTATTTATTATTATTATTATTATTATTTGTGAGAGAGATTTGTGATTATGTTATGATTGTTAACACTGGGAGGCTTTTGCTCCTTATTTTTTGTTGTTGTTGTTTGATTGAAGATTCCTACGCTGCTGCTCTGAGCTAAAATGATAGAGGACTTTAACGATTAAAAATAGAGAACGAATATATTGAGAATAGAGAGAATATCGTTCATGGAATTGTTTTTCAAAAGAAAAATTGTAAAATGCCAACAATGAATTTCTTTATTGTGGAAAATTTGTTTTCAATTTGTTTGTAATAACATGAGAATCATGTGTGTGGGTAACATTAGCTTTTATGTTTTAAATACGGAGTATAAAATATGGATTGAGGAGTATGATATACTATACAAATATCTTCTTTCTTAAACTCATGCACATGGTTTTTGTATAGTATAGCATACTATATTAATATTAATGTCATCTTAATAAATTTGATTGTTGAATCCGATTATTTAGAAGTCATCCAACATGAGGATGATGTTTTTTGGCTTATTCCTTTTCAAAATATGGTTTATTTTTAACTTATGATTCTGGTTTTTTTAGTATTATTTTTGAGTTGGCTGTAAACTTCATTTTAAAAGATGTAAATTCCCTTTATGAGTATTAATTCATTTTAGGCTCTTTGCCAAGACAATTAAAAAAAGAGCTTTAATAAAATTTACGTTTCATAAGTTATTGAATTTGTTGTATTAGGATGTACGGATTAAATTAATAAAATTAAACTGTTAAATTAATTAGCAAGCTAAAATTGAACCTGTTTTATCTTTTAAAGCATTTTTTTTGTTAGTTTTACTTGTAATGACTAAGTTATCGGATTAACTTATTGTTTAGGTCCTCTAATTTATTTTAATGTTCAATTAGATCATATCATCTAATTATTAAGTGGTTCAATTGGGTCCTTTAATTATTTAAAATTAGGATGTTAAAATGGAATTAGTCGGATGGGTTTAGTCCACTGAAAAAGAGTGGGGTGAACTAGCATTGTTGGCCCACTTTGGAAAGTGGGTCAGTTCAGCTCACCACTTTTGGTGACTGGTCCGCTTTGTCATGCAAAATGGGTCTGGTCCGATGAACCAACCCATTTAGCCCACTAAAAAAATTGGAGTAGGCTAACATTTCTAATCCACTTTGCAAAGTGAGTCAGTCTCGCTCTGCCCATTTTTTTGTTGGCTAGGACCAGCCCAACCTATTTTTTGGTGAGTTGGCCCACTTTGTCATCCGTATTTAAAATGGTTCCTGATGTGGTGTTAAAGTAAAGAAGAGTAGAAGGTCCATACTCCACACTATAAATATAGGTTTTCTCTAAACCTTTGACATTCCATATTCATCTCATACTTATAACTCATTCACCATTCGAGACACACTCGGAAACCTTCTACTCTTCTTTACTCTGAGACCACCTCAAAATTTCTTACTCAGTTATACTTCTATAATTGATGTACTTACTTAAGCATTAGGGTTATTTCCTTTGTTTTGCATGTCTCCCTCCTTAACAAGGTTGACTCATCATTCGATGTGTAAAGTTTGGAATTCACTTGGACCCCGTTCATTCTCATATGTGTAATTTCTAGATTTTGGTAAGAAGACGAACAATTGTCACAACTTTATTCACCAAAAGGGGGGAAAAAGGATTTTACCATTATGCACGGTTAAAACAATACAAAATTCTTTAATTTCATAAATTTAATTATATTAATAGTTAATTTAGTGGTGCCAAAATGCGTTTTGATGCAAGCCGAGCCAATACAGATTGTGGACTAAAAGCAAGCATGACAAAAAAGTCTTAATTCAATTAGGAAGTGGCACTCTTATTATTGAGCTATTATATCCTGCACTTTTATTATTATCTTGTATGTTCTATTGTATTCCAAAAAACAATTTATGTTTTATAATGAGCTTGTTAGAATGTAACAAAAAGTAAAGCTTGTGACAGTAGAAGTGAAAAAAATAAGTGTCTCACTATTGCTTCCAGCTGGATTCCATTGCATTCCAGAAAACTCAATTTGAAATACAATGGGACAAAAAAATAATAATAATAATGGATGAAAGTTTTAGTTGAATTAGAGATTTCAAAATAAAGTTTAAGTGACCGTTAAAAAAAAGAAAAAAAAAGTCCTAAGTCTAATAAAAATTACTTTTTTTGTTGCTTTTAATGAATTTTTGTGTACTAAACCTGAATCGGGCTGTAATAGGAATTAATATCAATCAATTCAAAATTCAATACTTTTAAACTCTCAAATTTATTTTAATTTGTCATCTTGTTAATCATTTAGGCATTTAGCTGTAGGGATCACATAATTAATTTTTAATTTTCGTTATGCAGTAAATTATTTAATAGTTTTTATTATTATTATTATTATAAGAATTCGTTGATTTCCCTATAATACCTCTATAATTTTTAGGGAGATAACTCAACCAATTCTATGGGATGGAAATTATTCCTTTGCCTAATCAAAACTATTCTAAGAATCTTTAAGATGTTTTTTCTATAAAAAAAAAATATGAAAAAATCCGGGAATTCTAACAGTAATAATTAAATACATATATTAAATAATGAATTAATATAAAATTATATAAGAAAATGAAGTGAAACACAATTTCGATATAAAATAATCATAATACACGTTTTACAACATAAAAACATCATAATAAATAGCTAAATAACAGCATTTTTATATAAAACTTATGTATGAGTCTCTCTTTTTTTGAAGAAAAAATATTTTCTTTTCTTTAAAATTCGGTTTAAATAAATTTTCTTTTCCAATTGCAATTTTTAACTATTTTTTCTGACTTGACTAGTTTTTAACTGATTATTTACTCAATTAATTTTTTAATTTTTCTAGACTAGTGACTTGACGAATTCTAATTTAATCGGGTAAATTAACCAATCTTATTCAATTTTCAAAACTATCGTATTCTCAATGTGTTATTGAACAATGAACATAATTAATTAGCTATATAGCAAGGGAATTAAAATGTGAAAGTGTCTAACCTAAATTTTGAATAAAATATGGACCATTTAACTACAGTGTGTGTATAAAGGCTATTAGAAATTTAAGCTATTTCAAAGCAGAATTGTTTCTGATAGGCATAAATCCTTTTTTTTTTACATCAAGTAGGGCTAAATTCAAATATGTAGTATTTGGATGGTTGGACCATCACAATATATGTACTTAAATGACCATCAATAAAAGAATTCAATAATTCATATTATTTCCACTCCAAATGAGACTAACAGGAATTCTCAGCCGAAAAATTTAATGACAGGGAAAGACTATTACTTGAATGCTTCTTCCAATTCCACCAATCAAAGAGACAATGACCATGTCTTTCTTTTCCTCCTTAGAAAATTCACCGCTTATAGATAGGGAGAGAAAAAAAAACGAAAGAAAAGGGAAGACAATAAAAGAAAATTCACCTCTTTACATGTTCTAGTTCCTCAACATCCAAGGAGGCACAGATCTAACTAAAAAACAAAGGAACAAATAAACATAATAAAGTCGTTGAAAACCAATACTAAAAGAAATAAAAAATACTGTAATTAACAGCTTTAATTCATTTACCCATGGGTACTTCATAATCAATTTAGAATATTCACAAAAAAAACACAATCAATTTAGAATTTGGTTGGCTTTCTAATTGCAAAGTAAGTTTTAGTCAAGAACACCCCCCACCCTCCCAGTAGGTTTTCACCTCCTTTGTCTTCAAGAAAAAAGGAAGTAAAAATAATGGTATCTCTTTAGTGTCTTCATAAAAATAAAAAAAATAGTATCTCTTTACTGTATTTATATGAAAAAAAATCATGATTGAAACGTAGGCTATCCATTTAATGCATTTGGATTTTTTTTCAAATAAATGGATATGGATTTTGTTTTATCAATGGGAAAATAGAAACAAAAGCAGAAAAAGAAACTATCTCCTATAAGTGTTTTGGAGAACAAGGCACGGTGTAGAAGATGCAGATCCTGGTTTTGTAAGAACATAAGCACAATCATTCCCTTGGCGGAAGGTATGCTTGAAGATAACTACCATTCTTGAGATGAGACTCGCAAACGATTTTGCGGTATCCATGATTCCAACACAAGCGAAGCCCATGGTAGATACCAAAGAGCTCCGCATTTAAACTTCTTGTCACACCGCAGTGGCCATGAAAACCAGAAGCCAGTTACCAAAGTCATCAAAATGGATATGGATATAGTATTTAGTTGTAATAACTTATAGGAACAAATATGTAGAGTAAATTATATTCGCACTTTTTATATTTGATATTTCTTCTTTTTTTATCCTACAAAAAATTTGTCAATTATTTAGTTTATATTACACTCAGACTCATGTTCCTAAACACCGTTTAATAATTTAACAGAAATTAGGCACATGTTGATCATATAACTCATGTATTTCAGTTCATTCATTTTGTTTATGTGATCTCAATCATCAACATTATTTTAATCAACAATAATAAATAAATTATTTTCAGTTCATTCATTGTGTTTCATGTGATCCCAAATATCAACATTATTTTAATCAATAATAATAAACAAATAATTTTATATATCATAAGTTATCTCAAACTTGTCCCCCATTAAAACTTTATTCAGAAATAGACAACAGTAAATAATCAAAATTAAATTAATATTATTAAAAAGTAACCTATATACAAGTTTCAGTAGTCACTTACAAGTAAAACCTTACCGTGAACAGAAAATCGTGGAACAAGAAGAGAAACAGAGCACTCGTGAACGTTGAAGAGGAAGACAAATGGAGACGTTTGTTAATGTCTCGAACTGGAAGAGAAACAGTGGAGAACTCGCGAACTGGAAGATGAACAATGGAGAACTCGCGAGCTGGAAGAGTAACGGTGAAGAATTCGCGAATGGTGAAAATGAGTGAAACATGAACGTCGTGAGAGGAAGAAGAACTCGCACCTCTTATACATTGAAGAAGAACTCGCCAACAAGAGGAAAATGGATAATATTCATTAATGGTGAAGATGAATGAAACGTGAATCCTAAATTCTGAAACTAATTGGGAGGGGATAATTTGGATTTTATAAATAAAATATAAGGATAATTTCATTTGCTCACATATTTCAATTGAGGTTAGTTAACATAGGGATAAAAGTAATATGAAAAAAGGAAGGAATATCTGATAAAATTTGAGCAAAACAAAAAAAGTGTGAGTATAATTTACTCATACAATAATGAGTATTTTATTATTGAATCCTTTATAACAGTAAATTATTTAATATGTCATTTTTTTTAAATCAAGATATCACACAAATTATTATATATAATTGATGTATTGTTTTGATTTAAAAATTGTTGTATATAACTAATTCAGTGTTAACATAAAAAAATTAACATATTTTTGAGAGTGCAAGCATTGTAGGTAAAGATTTTTACACTCTAATTTTATTACTTTTAATTTATTTAAAAAATATATTCATTGTTTAATAAATTTTTAGTTTTAAAATTATTTTGATTCTATTAAAAATATTAATATAATTTATAACTTTGTTTTTTGTTGACCTTTCAAATTTTGGTAATTTAAAAAAAAAGTCATATTATTTCTAGTAAATTATAAAATAAACACATTTTTATTACATATGCTAATCCTAAATATAGAAAAACATTCATTGTCTTTTACTTTTAAATTTTCAATTTTTTTTATAGATTTAAAAATAAATAGCAATTAAAAGCACATTAATTTATAATTTTTTTTAAATATATCATTATTTATATTGATCATAAATGGAGAAAAATAATGTATGTGTGTTAATTAATAATATTTTCAACAAATATACATTACCAAATACTTTTAACATTTTCAGATTTTTTATAGTTTTTTTTATATACCAGTAAGATAAATATTAATGTAAAGTTAATTAATTTTTAATGAATCATAAAAACGAATTTGAATACATATTTATAAATAGGAGAAAATATATACATTAACATAATATCATTAATTTATTATATTATTGATTTTAAAATTAAAAATAAAATAATTATATATGTTTATTTAAATTTGATTATATTGAAATATTAAATTAAAGAATATACTTTATTTCATACATCTCACGTGTACAAATCTAACATTATACCATAGGTGTTGTCAACACTTCAAAGTGTTGTTTTCAATTACTAAGCGTGTAACCAATTTGGTGTTTCAAATAAACTAGATTGGGATAGGGTAAGGAAAGCCCAAGAGGCCAAGACAACTGACACCAATCGACATACATGAAAATGAAATCCAACTGTCTCCCGAAAAACTGAAAAATGAGCTAAGTACATATTTATATTTTGTAATTATCTATGTTGTGAGCATGTTTGAAAATAAATTTAATAGATAAAAATAAAAGTAAAAGATTCTCATTTTTTTGGTAAAATTACTTTTATTTTAAAAATATTTTTTCACTTAAAAATCAAACATGCCCTTAATATACAAAGAAGTATAGCCATGATTTTGTTTTTGGTATACACTACCTAGATAGGATCTTCTTCCGAAAATAATTTTGGTTTTACTTTTTTAGATTGTTTAACAAAATTAATTGAAAAGTTAATTTATTAAATTATAAGTATTTAGTAAAAAAATAGTTATTGAAGTAATTAAAAAATATAAAATGACATAAAATAAATAATAAATTCATGATTTATTTTTAAAAAATGAATAAATATATTGAAAATAAAAATGAAAGAAAATAAAAAATTTAACGTTTTAAAAAATATTGTGTTAAGTAATATTTCAAAAATGTTAAAAATTACTAAATTACTGAATAGTCAAATAAATTTTTTAATTAAAAAATAAAAATTAATTGAAATGTCTAGACGAAAATAACTTTATATACACTGGAAATGATATTATAATGAAAATAATTTTGTTTCAATAATATAAGATTTGTATCACGATGAATTTAATTTTCTTAGTATTTAGTAATGTAGTTACGCATTTAGAATTCGGATTCAAGACCATCAATAAAGTATCGGTGGTTTTTGTTTACATTTTCTTTTCTTTTCAAAGAGGTAAATTTAGAGGACTAAATTAAACCATAAGATTTAATATTTAATATTTTACTTTAAAAAGTTCAAGTTTGACTTCTGGTTTCCATTTTAGTATTTATAAAAGCAATCGATCCTTTGAATGTTAAATTTTTGCCGACTCACGACCCACGAGTGGTGGGCATTCGAAGTTCGAACAATATATGCGTCACCCTAATATTTAATATAGTCAATTTTATTAAATGATTTATTGAATAGTGCAAAATTAAATGACCTTAAAAACAAAAATTATTAAATTAGGCTGTAAGATTTAATATAGTTTACCAGTGTTAATTGGTTCTATGGGTGGTAAAGTGAATTTTTTAATTTTGTTAACTAACATCATGACTTTGGATACCAATTGACTAAACCATTTTAACCCCTTTAATGAATTAAGTTATGTTTAAATAGTATTTCTCACAAATTTCAACGCATAGCTCTAATTTTTAATACACAAAATAAAGAAAAAAAAGAATTTATTATTACCAAAATAAAAAAAAAATTGAGCTCTTGTAAGTTCTAACTAAAATCTAAATCTACACCCAATCAATTAAGTTTAATTAACAAAAAGACACGTTGAGTTTATAAAGAAAAACTTGTGTTTGATCGGATAATATTCTTGGTAAGGGATAATCAATTTTAAGTATGATTAATTTTCTTAGAGTATCAACGGAGAGATTAAGATTCAAATTAAGGTTGTAACAAATAAATAGTAAAAAAAAACTAATCACACACTTACCTCGAGTCAAAATAGCTTTTAAAAGAAGTTTAAAAAATAATAATTTTATACAACTACTACCAGTACGATATGAACATCTTTAAAAACTACAAAATTCTTGGCTATCGATGGAAGTCAAAGTTTGAGACATCAAGTCGTTGTCGTCCTCATCGTCATATATCTACCTTCACCCATGACTCACTCTGAATTGTGATGTTGATTTGAGGTCTTTCTCTCTTCCCCTTCACCCCTTCTCTGAAATGGGTCTGCATCATCATCATCACAGAAAGTTGATGCCATTGCCAGAAAAAATCTGCGGGTCAATTTGCCATGTGAAGAAGTCCGAGCCTTGTTCATCAGATTGCAATGTTTGCCTTAAGATCTGCCTAACCAATCCCCAATATCCTTCTTTTTATTATTCTCCTCCACCACCACAAGTTCCTCCTTTTCAATCATATGATGATGTTGTTGATGGAGCAGATCAAGCATACAACCACAAAATCTCCACCTATTTGTTCCTTGCACTTGCTCTTCTAACTGTTGCTTTCTTTGTCGTTTCTTGTCGTGCCATCTATACCAGGTTTAGCACAAGGAGGAGGGTATCATCACCATCAACAACATCAAGGCGCCAAACCCAAACACACCATGATGATGATGATGATTTTGTTGATGATGAAGAGCATCATGGCCGTATGGTTGACCACCCCATATGGTATATCCGCACCCTTGGCCTTCAGCAATCAATTATCAATGCCATCACAGTTAGTAAGTATAAGAAAGGAGAAGGTTTGATTGAAGGAACAGATTGTGCTGTTTGCTTGAGCGAGTTCCAAGAGGATGAGAATCTCAGACTTTTGCCAAAATGTCACCATGCTTTTCATCTTCCTTGTATTGATACCTGGCTTAGGTCTCATACCAATTGTCCCATGTGCCGGGCTCCAATTGTTGCTGAGATTGAATCTTCTAGTTTTGTTGATTCAATTTCCTTGGAAAATAGCCATATGGAAGTTTTGGAGAATAGTGCTCCTGGTGGTTCTGAATTGATGAATAATAATAGGGTAGAGGAAGAAGGCCAATTGGAAGAAGTTGTTGATGATGATGGAGTGAGGATCTGTGAAACTGAAACCCCGGTTGAAGATGTGGCCGCAAGCATTCGTCCTAGAAGATCTTTTTCTCTGGATTCTTTTTCTGTTGCAAATTTCAATCTTGCTCTTGCAACAGCAGAATCTAATGGCAACTCAAAAAGAGTGCAGGGAGGTGTGGATGATATTGATGATCCTACTGCTTCAAAGGGGGTTATTGGAAACGATTTGGCAACTTCTTCCAAAGGTAACTCCTCTTTCAGCTTAACAAGGTATCTGCAGCAGGGTGTTCCTAGTTCTTCAGTGAAAAGGTCACAGTCCTTCAGTGGGAAATACCTTCTATCCCGGTACGGCCGCAGTCAGAAGAAGCCAAATGCTTCTCTGAGAAGCTTTTGATAATGTTTTCCTACTAGCTTATGCTAATTTGCATGATAAAATGTATATGTAACTCTCAACAAGGTGATAGCTTCAAATTTTAATTTCTGCATGAAGCAACTTATGTGATGATGCTCAAGTGTATAATAGTAAATCTGTAAGTTGCAAATATTGTTGAAATTTTGCTCAAATAGTTCCATGTATGATGTCTTTACATGAAATTGTGGTTTTCTAGAGTCAATAATCAACCAGAAAGTGGTGATTATTGATGATAGTGTCATACAGTGATGCAGAAAAATAGAATAAAAAAGATAACAGAATAATGGAATCCAGCCTCAAATCGTTAGAAAAGGATGAATATAACAGGCAAATGGCACTCCACAACTTAGGAGGTGTTGCAGCTGATAACAGTTTTACTAGATGTGCATTACAAAAGATGACTGCCTAGGTGCAATTAAGAGTCTGTTTGGAAAACAACCCAAGTTAATTTCATACTTCATAATGTGCCATTTGTTCTAATGTAAAATTTATTGTCTCAAGTTCTAATTACATAACCAAAACGGACACTAAGTGTATATTTGGTAGAGTGGAAAAAAAGAGATGAAAGTGAAAAAAAATGAAAATTTTAATTAAAGTAGAGAGTAAAAGCATGAGTTCTATGAAATTTTATTATTCATTTCACTCTTTTTCCACCTTCTTTTGCCTCTACTAAACAGATCATAAGTAACTTCTGACTCAATCTTTCAATCAGAAAACTGAGAAGATTCTGTCAGCGAATTTCACAAGGTTAAAGCCTTTTGTAAACTAATAACTGAGCTTATTTCGCAATAAATCCTAATTGATGTCTTGACAACATCAATTCTGGGCAATGATTTGTTGTGCGTATTTGATTTACCTTGGAAAATTGATTTCGAGTTTAGAATTAATATTAACTAATTTTTTATATGTTTGATTTTATATTAAAAGAGATTATAGAATTAATTTTAATTTGAAGTAATTTTGAGTAAGTTGAATGAAAAAAATTATACTAAATTTAACTCTTAAATTAATTTTATAATAAAAATATTAAAACATAAATCAAACCACTTTAAAATTAATTCTTGAGTACTCATCTAAACATGCACGTTGGCAAATTGCAGCCAGCCAGTTCCTAAGGCTCTTTAAGTAACAAAAGAACAGAGGAGGTTTTACCAAATAACCTAAAATGCTCATCCATATTGTCATTTCTCAAGTTGATAAACCTCCCATTTATGAAGCTCCATACTCCTCATAGCAATATAAAGTATAAAGTAAGGCTATAGTTCAGATGCATATATGCACTTTTTTTTTTGAAAGGGCATTTATGCACTTATGACTATGCACACAAAAAGGATTGCATACATGCCTATGCTCCTATATCCCAGCAATTCAGTATTCCAGGGGTTTGGAGTTGTATAATTTGGCAATCAATGATTTTCTCACAATGCAAAACATCAGAAATGTTTCTTTTTGTTTTTTGTTTTCTTGTGCTGTTTTAGATAATATATTTTTTGATGAAAGAAATTTTAGAGGTCATATTTAATTAGGATTTTAAAAAAAAATTAAAGATTTTTTTCTGTAAATGATTCTTTATAACTTAAAAAAGAGTCATCTGATATTAAAAAATACGTAAATTTCAATGAATTTTTTCTTAGGATGAATTTTAATGGAATTTATGAAACTTTTTAATAGAAAATACATATCAAACAATCTCACTCGATTCATTGAGATTTTATGAAATTTTCTTTCTTTCTTTTTTACTTTTCTTGTCAATTGACATGTTTTTCTTTTCCAATCATACATAATCCATTATTATCTCTTTGTTAAAAATGGTAGACATTCATAATTTTTTTTTACTCTTTTTGACAAATGGACAACATAGACAGTAACATGTGATATGAGAGATCTTTTTAATTCTTTAAATTTACAATTGGGGTATCTTGATTATATGCTTATACATATAGATGAATGTGAATATATATGAAAATAAGAAATATATAGTTTTAATAAGTGTAAGAAATTGACTCATGTATAAATGGATAAATATATAAATGAAATTTGAAACAATTATACATGTTTTTTGTTTGATGGGATCATTGTAAATATGTTAGAAAAAATTGATTTGTTACCTAATAGGATTATGATTCTTTTTATAGGATGATAGGTTTTATTTAAAGTGTTAAAGTGAAAAAAATTCATACATCTTTATTAATAATTTTAAATATTTTTAAAAAATTCATAGATTCCTTTAAAATCTTAAAAATTCATAATATTCTTTCAAATCTTATAAATTCATTAAAATTCAAACTACAAAATCCTAATTATAAAAGTCTTTTAAAAAATTATTATTAAAATCCAGAATATTTTTTACGTCATAATACAATACTCTTAATTTGTGGACATTTTATGATTGAATTATAAAGATGATATTCCTCCTGTTGACACTTTTTACCCTGTGCTTTTAAAGTTCCCGCCATTTAAGGAAAGTCAACTACTTTATGCTGCTGCTTGATAGGCAAAGTTTCACTTTATTATTGCCAGTGTATCTCGGTGATTGGATATACAATTCCACAAATTAATCGTTTGCATTTAGAATTGAGTAATCATGGCGTTAGATCTTGTAGCATTCTATACTTGAGTTTGACTTGTATTAGTGCTCGTCAAATGCCGTGCTTAAGTAGGAGAAAAACATTCAAAACAATGTAACTCGATGCCTTAACATGCAGCTGTGGGCAGTGATTTGAGACAAATTGCAACCCCCAATTCCAAAAATCTCTTTGAAGTAACAGAAGCAAAGAAGAGGATTTACAAAAAGAACCTAAAATGCCATCCATACTGTTCCCATGTTCCAGCTGAGAAACAGGGCAATCCTAAACAAATTCGTCTCAGCATATCTATATGGAAAAGTTACGCATCTGAGCAGAGACAAACACAATGAAGCAATAAAAATACTAAAAATACAAGGGGCCGGAGACATGTCATGAAGCAATGCCAATACAGGTGCAAGAGACATGTCAAATTGTCAAGGCTTATGGAGCAATTGTAGGAGATATATTAAACGCCAAAAAGATGCTACACGTTTTCAGAAGCATAGTTGTTGGGGGGAAACTAAAGACAAAAAAGCATCAGAAAAACTACCAAAATGTTAAAAAAATAACAACAAAGTAAACAAAGCGAAACTATAAATGATCAAGAAATAGGCATAATACATAACGAGTCCACTTAACCAACAAACACAAATATATGCCTTCCCCTCTATTCTTCCTCAGCATCTTTGTTTTTCTTTTTCTTATTCTTCTTCTTTTCACTCTTATCAGCATTACTGTCATCCTCCTTTCCATTGCTAATTTCAACAGCAGCAGCAGCTTCTTTGTGTTTCTTCTTCTTCTTTTTCTTCTCAGACTTGTCTAACTCTGGCGAACTGTCTTCAACCTTATCCTTGTTCTTCTTCTTCTTCTTCTCAGTTTTCTCCTCATCCGAAGAGGCCACCTCGCTGTTCTCCTTATCCTTCTTCTTTTTCTTCTTCTTCTCTTTCTTCTCAACTTCAACCTCCACAGTCTCTTCATCTACCTTCTTCACCTTCACCTTTTCTAGCTTTTCAAGCTCTTCCACTTCATCTACCACTTTCGCCTTCTTAGCAGGAACCGCAACCGGGCTATCTGTGCTTTCATGCTTCTTTCTCTTCTTCCCTTCCCCATCTCCCTCCTCCTTCTTCTGAAGCTTGTCGTCCTCGGGTTCCGGCGCAGCAGCCAAGCCAGCAATCATGCTATCCCCACCAGTTGGCAAAACCAGATTCCTAAGCCACTCCTGTGGAGTCTTCTCATTGGGCTTCCCATGCTTATCGAGCTTCCCTTCACTAATAAGCCTCTTCTTCATGGAAGCCCTGGGTCCCAAACCCCACTTCCTTGGATAAGTATCCCTATCCATGACCACCCTCTTGATCTTGGCCACAACCCCATGATCACAAGTGGCCATAACAGCAGTAGTCATCTCAGCAATTCCAAGAGCAATAGCCTCACCCTTAGTAGTCATAAGCACAACCTCCTCCCCAACATCAATATCATTCTCAAACCTAAGCAACCCAGGAATCATGAACTTAGCACCATAACAAATAGCATTGACAGCAGAGTCCTTAACAACAAGCCTCTTATAGCTAGTCAAGAGAATCTCCAAGGGCATAACAACCCTCCTCAAATAAGACTCATCCCTATAATTATCATAAACCCACTGAGCATCCATGACATCATGCATGCTGACCATGTTATCCTTCTCCCCCATGATCCCAGACCTAACCCTCCTAAGCTCCTGCATGTGGCTACCCACACCAAGAAGCAACCCTAAGTGAACACACATAGTCCTAACATAGGTACCAGCCTCACAGGAAATCCAGAAAACAACCAAGTGCCTATCAGGGTCATACTCAAGGAGCTTACTTTCGTAGATGGTCCGAATCCGGAGCTGGCGCTTGACGGCGGAGATCAAGGGGGGACGCTGGAAGACGGCGCCGGTAAGGGTTTCGAGGGCGCGGGAGACCTTGGAGACGTCGGGGACGGCGGAGTGGAGGCGGGCGATGCAGACGTATTCTTTACCGGCGCCCTGCTGGGACTTGACGAGGCGGGTGGCGCGGTCGATGCAGACGATGAGGTTGCCGGTGACCTTGGGGTCGAGGGTACCGGAGTGCCCGGTTTTTTCGACGCGGAGGAGGCGCTTGATCCAGGCCACGACCTCGTGGGAGGAAGGGTTGGCGGGCTTGTCGAGGTTGAGGACGCCGTATTTGAGGTACTCGACGAGGGGGCGCTTCAGGGGGGAGTAGCCGGAGGGGATGGGAGTGTAGTGGCCCGTGCGGACGTTGAGGCGCTCGTAGTTTTTGAGGAGTATGGGCCATTGGGAGGTGTCGATGGGGGGAGTGAAGCTCTGGGGCTTGATCATCAACCCTTCGTCTTTCGTTTCTTCTTCTCCTCCTCCTTCATGCTTTCCGCCGCTGCGCTGGTGCTTCTTCTTCTTGGTGTCGGAGTGAGACATGGCTCTGCAACCCTAAGACTCTGGAGAGTGAGGAGGGTAGGGTTTTAGGGGTGAGGCAAATGGAGGCTATCAAAGCCAACAAGGGTTTTAATTAAGGGACGCACGGGATGGGCTGGGCTGCGTTGAATCGAGTCATAGTCCAAACCAACCAGAGGGAGTTGCTATTCACACTACCTACATGGGTATCTTTTGATGTTATTACACAATTACCCTTCTCAATGAAAACATGATTATGTTACACATGTGTTTTTGTTGCATGCATGCGGGGTGAAAAAGAAAATAACATAATCATGTTTCCATTGCTTTTTTGCACCCTCATAATTATGTTTGTAATTTTATCAACATAATCATATTTTCATTCCTCTCTCTCCCTCTCGAATTCCCCCTTTCCTCGCTCTTCCTCCCCTTGACTTGTATGCTCCCTCTCCCTCGTCCCATATTCTCTCTCACTCACTCACTCACCCCCCCCTACACACACAAAATAATAAACCAACTAAGAACAACAACATACATCAATCTTGATACCAATTCAAAGAAACAAAATATAAACACAAACAAATGGCAACAAGGCATAGATCTAGTGTAGATCTGACTAGCGGAATTGCAAAGAGAGCCAAATCTACAACCTTTAAGCCTTGAATGTGGAGGATGGGGTCAAGCGTGGTGATCAACAGGGGTGGGGTTGTGTCATCGTGGTGGTGGATAAGGGGTGGGGGGGCTAAGAAGTCTGAGGGGAAGGGGAGGGGTGTAGGAATTTGGTGAGTGGGGAAAAGATAAACTTTCCAAGGTTGGTGGTGCCAATAACACTATTGGTAGTGAGAAATTATGAATAGTGGTTCCCCCAACCAAAACCCACTCCTCCCGACTGGAGGCCCAAAATAAGTTAAATGCACATTTGTTTTCTAATTTTTTATATATAAATATATTTATTTTATTATTTACTTTTCTTAGATATTGTTTAAATATTTTCAAAATAAAATAAATTATCATAAATATACATTTTTTAAAGAAATTGTAGTTCTATACAAAAAGCAGTAGTTTTAGTTGTTGATGAGTAACGTGTGTATTTTCATGGCCCAAGATATGGTGGGAAGTGAATTTCTTTGTGTTTGATGGACAAGTTTTTATTGAGCGTTTGATTCTTCTAGGTTCTAAAACTATATTCTAAGTCCATCACATTGGATTATTTTCCTTGAAACTACTTCCTTCCCTTCCTTTCTCTACAATCGCTACCTACTACCCCCACCGTTTGTGTTGTTAAAAACTCAGCCAAAAGACATAACCTAAAACCAAAAAGTAAAACAAAAAAAAAACAAAAAAAGATAAACATTAAGAAATGCAATCCTCCATATCTAGTTGTACTGAGCACAAGCAAGAAAACAAACTTATACCCACTAAACATGGGTGCATTAAGAAGAAAAATGGTGAATTTGAGAGTTCACAAGATCAGAAATGGTAGAAATAGAAGAAAATTCATCATCTTTCTTGGAATAAAGCAGGAAGTTAAGGTTGTGGATCAAAGAAGAAGAGAATTAGAGTAAGAGGGAGAAAAGCAACCCTCATCGCATGGTCCTTCCTCCTTGTCGCCTAAACCTCATCTACCGCCTACAACCTTTATATTTACAAATTTTGATTCACAAATCTGATTTTTGGATGGATTGAAGTTGTTGATTGACTTGTGAAATTCATAAAGAAATGGGTTGGGGGAGGAATAATCGAATACAATGGATGCAAAATTTACCTGTGAAACCTAGATGAATCTAACGCTCTATAAAATTTGTCCACCATACACAAAGAAATTCACTTCCACCACCATAGCTTGCACCTATTTCATCTAGTCACTTAAAATCTTCTTTAAACAAAAACATTTGTCTTTAATTATTAGTGCTAGTTTAAATATTTACCTGATAACATGTTTGGACCACTTTTCTAATTACATTATGCCAAAATTTGCATAACACTGACACATGCAAATAAAAAAAAGCTATGATTTGGTTGTGTTCAAATAGAGAAGAATTGAAATTTGTTTTTAAAATTTCATATGAATCCTGTACTTTTATTACACTACTTTAATTCATTTTTTTTTTCATTTCTCTTCTCTTTTATTTGATTCCACACAATCAAATCATAGTAAAGGGACTAAATCATAATTTTAAAAATAGCCAAATTTGTCATTAAAAGTGTGAGACATTGATAAATTAGTTTTTGAAAGTTAACAAATTTTAATTTAGTCATTAAATATACAAAAATACGACAAATTAGTTATGTAGACAATTTAGTGGCAAATAAATCATTAAATTTTGCAATTTAATGTTAAATTGATCTTCGAAAAATTTATTAAATTGATTTTTGAAAATTACAATTAAATAATAAATTTGTCTCATAAATTTAACAAAAGAATTAATTTATTATACTTTTTACACACTCAAATACTAAATTTATATTTTTCACCTTACTAATTTTACTATTTAACCTTAAAAAAAAAAAAAACTAACCTTACCTATTAACAGGCCAGTGGGTCACGTCCACCTGGTCCATCATAGTGCCGGTTAAAAGTAAGTCCATTAAAGTTGGATTGGTGTTCGCCGCTGGCGTTGTGTTGGTCTGTGTTGAGACTTGAGAGTAAGGTTTCAAATTGAAACCTTTTTTTTTCAGTAGTTTTTCAATTGCGTATATCACTATATTCGTTGTGTTCTGTAGGTTGTGTGCGTAACACAATCAATTAAGAAGCTGTGATTCTGATTCAGAATCAGAATGTTGCGAAGATGGAGCAAAGCAGTTACTCCAATCTCCAAATTTGGATCGCAGCAGAGTCATTTGAATTTCGTGAAGGACGTCACGCGACAAAGCTACGCCAGGGTTGCACCCGCGCCAACAACGATAGAGGATAAACCTCAACCCCCCGTGGTATGCAAACTTTACTTTCCTACGCTTTTCAACCATTTTTTTATGGCAAATGTTACTTGTTAATATTGTTAGTTTTTGTTAGCTGGAGGGATCGAATTCGTGAACTTTTCCTCCTTCCCTTCTTTCTTAACCACCCAATCAACCTTATATTTTCAACCGTAACTTGAACTACGCAAAACAAAAATGGAAATGAACTACTCTTGATTGGATGTTGCTAACAGAAAAATCTCTACTTTGCAGGTTAACCTAGACAAAATGTTTTGGTCTAAGCCCTGTTCGCTGGCCCTGCCCCGTGACTCACCCCTCAGAGCTGAAGAACCTGATTATCAGGGCATCAAGCGTTTCATGCTCAAGCTCATGATGTTTTATAGTAAGCAGAGCAAGTCAATTCGAGGCGCTAATGTTGTGTACCGAAGAATCGTTTCTCAAATTGATAAACCTCCCATTTATGAAGGTCCATTCTCCTCATAGCAATATAAATTATGGTTGTAGTGTAGCTCAGATGCATTTATGCACACACCACGGCTTACTTGCGTGCCTATTCTCCTATATCTCACCAATTCAGTTTTCTAGTCTGGTTTTTAGGCTGTATAATTTAACAAACAATGATTTTTGCACAATATAAAACATCAGACCATGATTTTAAATTGCGTCCGCGGTTGCGGTTGCGGTTGCATTGCAGTGAATAAGAAAACCTTTATATTGCCGGCAATTGTGGGAAAATGCAGCCAATTTGGTCACAATTGCGGTCGCAATGCGGTTGCAGATGCAGACAGTCAAAATACCTTGACGTCGCTGACTGCAATTCAAACCATGCATAAGACATATGTATGTTGTGAGTCTCTGGTATATTGGTGACTTGTAGCCATTTTTACTATGTTGTAAATTCTTGGTGACTTGTACTTGGTAAAAGATGAAGACAAGGTTTCCTGGATTGGTGAATGGAACTTTAAAGATAAATTCATCCTCCATGTTTGTTATGGGACAAAACTGTTCACTTCGCTTCCCTCTGCTCTTTCTTTAGCTTATGTTTATTTTTAGGTTCCCTTGTGAATATATAGATATTTAAAAGCTATGTTGTCAGAGTGTCTATTTTTGTAGTACTTTGGTTGGTAATATTTCTTTTTCTTTTTGTTCTATATTTACTTGTGGGGTTTTAGACAACATATTTTCTTATGGAAGAATTTTAATAAACTAAAAACTATATTTTTTTGGCTATTTTGTGATTGAATTATAAAGATGATATTTCCTCATGTTGACACTTTTTATCTGCTTTTGAATTAAAAGAAAGGCAGCTGTTTTATGCTTGATAGGAAAAGTTTCACTTTGTTAAGGCCACCGTGTCTCAGTGATTAGATATACACTTCCACAACTTAATTAGAATCGAGTAATCATGGCGTGGTAGGAGTTTAATTTGTATTAGTGCTCATCAAACTAGTGTTTGATCTTGAGCATTCTAAACTTCTTCCTTCTGCTTGCAGTGTTTAACTTGGAGAAAACATTCAAAACAACATTCTCTTTACTTGTACTTCATATGTGGTTATGTTTGCGTCGCTTGAAGCAAGAGGGAAATGAGGGTGTTGAATTTGGCCAGTACCTTTATGAGATTTACAATCATGACGTGGAGCTAAGAGTCTCTAAAGCTGGAGTAAGTACTCATTTATAAGTAGATATATTTTCACCAGCAATGTACATTGACCAAATTTTCCATAATATTTCCTTTTAGAAACAATTAAGTAATTATCTATTTTGACATCATTAACCATTAATAGTTAAATGGAAATATTTTACCATAAATTCCTTCCTTACAATTTTTCCAAACTAGTTTGGGGACTGACCTCTATATTGGTGAAATTGTGATCATTCAATTTGAAATGGCAGGTTAACCTACTACTGACTAAGTGGATGAAAGAGCTTGAGAAGATTTTTTATGGGAACATTGTTGCTTATGATACTGCCATACTTCCAGAAGCTAAGCCGGGTGATTTTTCTAATGTTATATGGAGGTAGGTACTAATCTGAACTTAATCCTGCACCTGTTGAAAGTAGGAAACTTTAGATCAATTCTTTCTCCGCTTCTCTCAGTTTTGGATATTGAATCAGTGAAGACTCAGTCCTCCCTCCTAGTAGTCTAGTAGTACCTACTGTCTTTATATACGTAGCTTATCCTCATCTGTTTTTGTTTTCGTTTTTGGGGTTTCAGGAATATATTCTCTGAAGATGGTTCTTCAACACCAGATGATACTGCATCTCAATCAGTGCAGGTATGTCTATATGATGTAACATTTTTCATTATATCTGTGGAAAATATATTGTGTGATTTTTCTATTGTAGGCTTTTGGGATGGGACTATTCCCTGGTAATTCAAGCTTAGCCAAAATATGCAGGGGCAACTGGTAAATCAAGTGGTACAACTTATTCATATTAAGTTGTTAACCATTCACCATTGAAGCTACTTCGTAACCTGCTGTCATTCACCAGTTGCCTCCACTCTGGGTTAATATTTTGGCATGACTAAACTTTTCGATTATTCATCCTTTTATAGTTGATCGATTTTTTTGACATATTACCATTATACTGGAGTTTCTTTGCCAAACTAGGGAAGGATAGTGATCACCTTTAATGAAGTAGATACAACTGAGTGAGGGGCTTTCTATCCAGAATTTGTATTGATTACCAATTTACAACTTTGTCTAGAATTGTTTCCAATGAGGATAGTCATCATCATTTTGTTTTTTGTTTCCATTGCTTTGCCTTTCTCATTTTAGTTAAATACCCAATGCTTTAAGTTGTTTCCACAATTCTTGCTTATTTTTCTCATTTATATTTGGTACACACACATTCATACTGAACTAATTTTTTATATAGGCGATGGCCAGATATGCTCGCCGGGAAGTAAGTTGCATGACCTTAACAGGTAAACACTGTCTGTTTTGTACTTGTCTGAGAATTGTTTGTACATGTATTACATCATTGATCATGAAGTGGATGAAAATCGACGGGTCAATACCTGTTGCTTTATCCTTGGTGGTAAAGTGAGCTGGTGAGCTCCCTATCAAACCACAAGCGTTTCATTTGAAAACTTGCCCTGAAAAAGGGTTTCAAGGCTATAGATTGTAGGATAGTATTATCTGCAAGGAACTCAGCTTTAATTCCAATATAATATTTTGATCAATTTGTCAAGTTTCATACATGTTTTTTTTTAGTTTTTCTATAGTTGATAGCCATATGCTACTTATCTCTATATTTCTGAATTTCCTGCTTTACTACTATCTCACGGACTGCAATCCCTCTTTTAACCAGACCGTTTTCAACACGAACTGTTATTTCAATGGTGTCTCTGATGATCATCTAGTTTGAAAACATGTAATTTCCACTAAGTCATTAAATATTTGCATAACGCTCTCCAATTATCATTTCACTTATCAGTTATGACTTCTCAAAGAAAAATGAAAAGTTATTTTGAACTTGGATAATCCATGATGCATGTTAGTTGTTTTACTTGTAGAATAC
>CM023948.1:3574756-3591387 GCA_013407115.1 Glycine latifolia | reverse complement strand
ATGAAACTTTGAAAGCTGTTAATGATGGAATTCTAGCAGATCTCATGAAAATATTATTTTTCATTTTTTTTAATTCCAAGTTTTATTGAATTGGCTGATGAACTTGGATAATCCATGATGCATGTTAGTTGTTTTACTTGTAGAATATATGAAACTTTGAAAGCTGTTAATGATGGAATTCTAGCAGATCTCATGAAAATATTATTTTTCATTTTTTTTAATTCCGAGTTTTATTGAATTGGCAGATAAAGAAGCACTATATTCAGGGAATTTTATGTTCACGTCTTTGAAGCATGAGAACAGAAGCGGAAAGGGGCCTTAATGATAAAGTGGTGATTTCTAAATTTGTGATTTAGTAAATTGAAAATACACGATGCTCTTATTTTATTTATACTTTTACAAAAAAAATTGTTGAATAATCATGACAAAAAGCTCATGTCCTTCTCCGTAAGGCTTTTATACTTGATTAGCTTGGTGCTTAGAAACTAGAACTCTCATATTCTTGCCCTGTAAAACGAGAAAAGAAAAAGGGCAGAAGTGACTGACAAATGTTGTTCTTTCTCATTTTTGGTCTTCTGTTCCTCTTTACTGCGCTTTAACGGCTTCAATGGTTTGCCTTTGTTATTTGAGACATTACAAATTTTCAATACAATACAATATCATACTACTCTTAACCCGTGATTTTTTTACGCTTGCCGTAAAAGTTAAAACAGAATATTTATGGCAATAAATTACATGTTTCTGATAACCTCAAATGTGTTGTTGAGCAATTTGTGATTTATTGGGTTTCCAAAGACGCTATGCTATGAAGGCAAGTGACTGGACAACCAAGAGTGTGTTTTATTTCAAAAGGTCTGCACAGTATTTTTAGGGTTCTCAAATTGGGGTCAATGACTTGGCTCGATTAGCCGAAGGTATGACTTATGTTGGGTTGTTAAAAACATAAAATTTAAGCTTTAACTTATTTTAGTCTGATCCAGTTCAGCCTGAATATTTAGTAGCCCGAGACAGACTGACTTGCCATCGGATGGGTTAAACTTGTTGACTTCATTTATTTTTTTATTTTTTGACGGAGGTAAAAAATACTAAATATTCATTTTTGTCTCTAAAAGTGTGTGATGTTGATAAATTTGTTTGTAAAAGATGAAAAAAAATAAAATTTAGTCCACAGAAATGTAAAAAATGAGACAAAATTGTTCCACCATTAACTTTCATTTATTAACATTAGAGAACTTGTCTACTTACCTATAGACAGTAATGTTATGAAGTTGATAAACATAAGTTAGAACAAACATAATAATAAACATAATCTGTTTATTGCTCTGAAATCATACAAAACAACATTCATGTTTATACTATTCTTAAAAATGTTATTCTTTAAAATATAATATATTTTTTGTGTATAGTGTAATTATGAATCTTCATAATCGAACCAAATCAAACAATCTTTATAATTGAACCAAATCAAGTGTTAAATCAAAAATTGACCCAAAAAAATCGCAAATGGTAAAAGAACATGAAGGTATTGGTTTGGTTTTATTTTTCTCAAACCATATGATCCGATTCGATTTATGATTTGACACGTGCAAATAAAATCAAATCAAATTGAACCACACTCATTAGTTTAATATAAGATTTATATTAGTCATATACATATATAAAAGTGTAACTTTAAGCTTATATGAAATAACAATATTCATACTTCGTCTAAATTTAAGACTAAAATGTTTAACACTCAATCTCTCACTTTTTCCTCCTTGTGGAACCCTCTAATTTGGAAACCTGAAATCACTTTCCTTATAGCTCTCTTTGCATTTGCTGCATTGATTCTATTGGACGACAACACTTACTATTTTTAAAAAAAAAAATCAGTTGTTAGAACTTGAATGCAAGTATTGCTTATTTTTTTACTTTTAAGTATATTTAAGTTGAAACATTAAGTTAATAATTTATACATTTGATTATTGAACTAGTTATTATTCAAGCTTTGTCCAATTATAACAAATTTTTTAAATATTTTTATAATATTCACTAATAGAATTTTTAAATCACAAAAATCAAACCGAATCAAACAGTAAAAGATTAGGTTAGTTCAGATTTCATAAATAATCCAATCTGCACTTAATTTTCTTGTTTGATTTAAGATAATTTAAAACTAAAATCACACCAAATCACACTACAAATACCCCTAACTATAATAACATATATTAATATAGATGTTACGTGAGCTAAGAGAATCTTTAAAATAAAACTTATAAATCAACTTTAATCATATATTAATATAGATGTTACGTGAGTTAAGAGAATCTTTAAAATAAAACTTATAAATCAACCTTAAAGTAGATGTGGATTGTATCATTATATTAAGCATGTGGGTTAAGACAATAAAATTAGGGTTAAAGATATAATAACGAATACATATAACTAATTCGTACATGGGTTAATTTATATTAAAGAAATATTTCTTTTATAGTTTTATATTTTTTTCATAAAATATAATTGTTTTTATAATTGATCTTATATCAAAATCAAATTCCTTATTTTTATTTATAAACAAATACTCAAATTATTCCTCTAATACTTCGGATATTAATATATTAACTTGTAATTTGTATTTTATAATATAAAACAATCATCAAGTAAAAGCTAAATTAACATCCAAAAGACAGTGAAGGTCTAATGATTCGTGTTTTTTTAAACTCAATTGATACCAGAAATCTATAAGCAACAATTACATGTAATGCATATTTTATTTTATATTTTATGATAGTAATTGAATTTATAGTTTTCTTTGGAGGAAGAATTTATATATATATATATATATATATATATATACTTTTTTTAAAAATAATAATATTTTTTTATAAATTAGAGACGTTTAAAATGTGATACACAAATTTTTAAGATAAATATAATGATTCACAAACTTCATTTTGTGAAAAAAAAAAACTACAAACTTCAGTTTATCCAAAAAATATTTGTTTACAACAATAAAACAAATATTGAGTTAATTGGTGTTGTTTAAGCTTATTGTATGAAATGATCCAGTACTTAGAAGGTGAAGGGAGTAAGTGAGAACTTCTGAGAAACGCCGCCAATGGCGCATCGCTCACTTTTCCTCTCTCTCAGACGGTAAGCTCACTTTTTCATATTCTCTGTTTGGTTGCCGAGAAAAATACAACACAAAAATTGCAATTTTGATGATTTCGCATCTTAATCGAGCTTTCAAACCCCCCCACAATCGGATCATAACCAAGTTCCACACTTTCTCGGCAACCAATCTTATTTGGATTTTTGGGTATCGCTAGTTGATCTCAAAATTGAACCTTCTCATTCTGCAGAAATAGCGGTTTGGCTTGTCTCCTGAACCGAACAAGATTCGTGTCTTCGGGTGCTGTGAGCAGTGATTTGGTGGAAGAGAGTGTGGAAGGCGTTGATGATGACCTAAGGAGCAGAATCTTCAGGCTTAGGCTCCCCAAGCGAAGCGCCACCAACGTTCTTCAGAAATGGGTCCTCCAAGGGAATCCTGTTACGCTCTCTCAGCTTCGGGATATATCCAAAGAGCTTCGAAAATCTCAACGTTACAAACACGCTTTGGAGGTTTCACTTTCACCCTTTCCTTTCTCATTCATAACTTCTTTCCATTTAAAATTGCTGAATTAGAGTATAACACATTATTGGAGTTTAAGCAACTTTTTAGCTCCACGACTTCTGCAAAGTTTATTTTACTTCTGTGATGCTGGATTTGGGATAATCAAGGTTTTAAATATCGGTTGTGGTTCGATTGTTGATATCGTGGCAAATTGCGGACAATTGCGGCCTATGCGGTCCCAGTTGCAGTCACGGTACAGTTAAAAAAACCTTGAAGTTGCGGCCTAAATCACAGTTTTTAAAACTTTGGGGATAATTTTTGCAAATGGTTAAGATAAAGTAGAAGAAAGAAAAAATCTGTTGAAGGCCACTCAGCAAATCATGCAAATGCAAGCTTTTGAATCTTTTTTTTTTTTGTTTTAACAAATTAGAGCATGTTACCGAATTTCCACGAGTGGTTATTATCATGATTAAAAGAGTAAATTATACTGACAGTGGATTCTTCGAAATTCACACTGGTACCCTTGTCTTATTTTTTTTAATTGTTTGAAAATTCAAATACATTACCTTGATATTCCTGTTACTCCAGAAAAACATTACACTGTGTACTCATGTAATGTTTTTTTTTTTGTTAAGTTAAAACATAAAAAGGCAAATGTTTCGTGTGACTTTCGAAGAAATTATAAGGGATGTGAGTGAAATTTGCTCTGTTGTTAGTAGTTTTTTTTAAGGTTCAAAAGAAGAAAGATCTTAAGGTAGTTCGGTTTACTTATTTCTGTAGTGCCTATAACTGTTGGAAAGAGGGTTCTTTGATGTTGTTCAGTACTGAGTTAGGCTTTTGGCAAATGAGGCCATCACACAACACTACAAAAGTTTCCTGAAGTGAATATTTTTGAATAATGTTATTCGAATATTTGAATATATTCTGTATGGTTTATATTAGTTTTTCCTCCAACAAACTAATATAAAGCATACTGAATATATCAATCTGAAATACTTCCAATGGCTCCTCGTCTATACAACAGTTTTGTTTATTTTCTAGTGATAAGATTGCATCTAACTTGGAACAATTTATTATGATTTATGAATACTGCTCTCTTTTTCTGTTGGATCTATAGCTTTTGCAATTTGTGATTATTGATAAGTGCAGATATCAGAGTGGATGGTTAGCCATGAGGAATACGAGTTATCAGACTCTGATCATGCAGCCCGCATAGATTTGATGACCAAAGTTTTTGGCATTGATGCTGCAGAGCGCTACTTTGAGGGTCTACCTCTTGCTACAAAGACAGCTGAAACATACACAGCACTCCTCCATTCTTACGCAGGAGCAAAATTGACTGAAAAGGCTGAGGAACTTTATCAAAGGATAAAGGATTCAAACCTTTTCTTTGATGCCCTTACTTACAACGAAATGATGACTCTTTACATGTCAGTGGGGCAGTTTGAAAAGGTCCCATCTGTTGTTGAAGAACTGAAACAACAAAAGGTTTCCCCTGATATCTTTACCTATAATCTATGGATAAGTTCCTGTGCCGCCATTCTTAATATTGATGAAGTTAGGAGGATTCTTGATGAAATGAGTCATGGTGCTGGTTCTAATGAAAGTTGGAAAAGATATTTGAACCTGGCCAATATATATATTAGTGTAGGTCATCTTGATAATGCAAGTTCCAACACACTTGTTGAGACTGAGAAAAGGATAACCCAAAGGCAATGGATAACTTATGACTTCTTAATCATTCTATATGGTGGGTTGGGAAGTAAGGATAAACTTGATCAGATATGGAATTCCTTGAGAATGACCAAACAGAAAATGATTAGCAGGAATTACATCTGCATCATTTCTTCCTATCTGATGCTTGGTCATACCAAAGAAGTGGGTGAAGTTATTGATCAATGGAAGCAATTAACGACCACAGATTTTGATATCCTTGCCTGTAAAAAGATTATGGTTGCTTTTAGGGACATTGGCCTGGCTGTAATAGCCAACAACTTGAATATGATTGTCATTGAGAAGAACCTCAGTCTTGGAAGTGATTAACTAGGAGTTCTCCGAGCATGAATGTAATATAGAATATATATAGATTTGAGATCAATTTTGCAACCTTCGGAAGGGAAAATATATTTCATTTGCAATTTGCTAATTCATCCGGAATGAATAAATATGCTGTGTGAATGGAAGTCATGCAATGCTGTTGTGGATGTACAAGATTTCATTGCTTCTAACTTTTTCATTTTTAAGGTGCCCTTGGCTAGCAGCATTTTTGTGTTGTGAGAACCTTTAATTATTCCCTTTTTCTGATTTTGTAGTTGTAATGCTGCTGTTATTTTCATATTTCTTCCTACGAATTTGGATGTTTTGCATTTTCATTCTTCAAGAACTAGTTGTTAAATTGAATGTTTCCCAACTTTGACGGTTATCTTTTTGCCTGAACTTTTATTCCTTTTTTATCTAGGTTACGTTTTGCAGTTATTTTTTTAAGTTTCTAGAGTGCATCATTTTGATTTTTTTTTTTCTTCTGATTTCCGTTAAAAAACGTTATTACCTTGTTAATTTTTAAAAAAAATAATCAATTTAAATAGTGGGGACTAAAAGCCGTTACTATCTTTATTTTATTTTAAAATTATAAAACATCGTACTCTCTCACCTTTCTCCTTCCTCAAACACGAACATAGAGCCGTTTTCTATAATAAACCAAGCTTTAGACCCAGGAGTCGTTCTGCAATCTGCATAGGAAGAACAATTTCGCCACCAATATCGCAAGTGGTGGATCCTCTGTCGCAAACCCATATCTAGCTCAGTCCGTCCGTGTCCACTTGCCCTCAATCGCCACTTCCAGATCTGAACACCTATAGAGAAAATTTCACGACAGATCTGACAAACTACAAAGAAAAACGGTACACAAGGAACCAAACCACGAAAGGGACGGACGATTTTGCAGAAAACAAGCAAGCGATTCAAAAGGGGTGAAGGGTCTGGGTGGTGGTCCGGTGTTGTTTTTTTTTTTTTTCGTGTTTGGTTTATGCAATTCGTCCATAATGATGTCATTTTCGTTGGAACGGTATCGGGGTCAGGTATGAGGGGGGTAACGGGGCTGAGAACGAGCGTGGGGAAGTCGAGGATGCTGGGGAGAGAAACTTGGGTTTACGCAGGGATAATGAAAAAATGACAATGTTGTTGGTGGTTGTGTTGGAGAAGACGGGGAAGAGAGGGTTGATGTTGAGATTCTTGAGTGAGTTCCTGCGCTCGTAGAGTTTGAAGCCTTGTTTGAAGGAGGCGGTGTCAGCTCAGACGCAAAGGTGGTTGCAGATCTGGGTTGAGAGGGTGATGGCCTGCTGGGGGAGCTTTGTCGGTGTGTTGTGTTTTGTGTGTACGAGGAAGACGATGAGGAAGAAGGGGATGGAGTGAGACAAGACTGCTAGTTTTTTTTATTATAAAAAAAACACACAGTGACGGTTTTTACCGGCCACTATTTTAAAATAATTAATTTAAAACTTAAAAGGTAACATAATCACTAAAGTTGCTTACGGAAATAAATAAAAAAACCAAATTGAAACATTTTAAAAACTTAATTTATCATAATAAAATAATTGTAGAATATAATGAATCAAAAATAACATTAAATCTTTTATTTAAAGAACACATGTTTTATTTAGGGATTACAAATTCAAAATGACTAAAATCAATCCAAATAGTTAGAGTTGTCCAACAAAATCTTAAAAACCTATTAATTTGTATTAAATTATTATTATTATTATTATTAATATATGTAATATTACTATTGATTACATAAATTTATTGACTTGAATTAAGTATGCATCAACTCATCCTCATTATATTTATTGAAATTCTTTATCTTAAATTTAAATATGGTATATTTAATTTCTCATTCCCATAAATAAATAGATAGATATGAATCAATGGAGACGATGTGACATCATTACAATTTTTTTAAAATAAAAAAATTAACAAAAAATAATTATGTCCTGATTCATTTAATATAAATTTTAGCTTATAAAAATATTGCATTAAAAAAAGATAAAATTAAATATTTTGATCCGTTAACCTAATCCAACTCAAACAATTTACAATTAGATTGGTTTGAGGTGAGTTTCATTTTTTTTTTCCTTAGAAAATTGACTCAAACTAACTCATTCAAATTTGATTAGATCGACAAATCCAATTCAAATCGATTTGTTTACACTCCTAATTTTATTCGTACAAATTGTTAATTTGTAGTCCCATGATCTAATATTATTAGAATGTAACTGCACCTTTTGTGCTGGAAAACAAAATATTATCCAAAGTTTCTTTCGTTTGTCATTGTACAAAGTACAGGAATAATGAAGCACCAAGCACATTTTTTTTAACTATTTTTTTATAATGGTTTTCAATCACAATTAGAGTTTTACCTTGGAAATGTTGTACAGGAATAATTGAAAATGTTGTATATGGAAGAAGAGGGAGAGCTATCTTTACCAAAAAAGTGTACCTGATGACATATGTGATGGAGAACATGCCACCGTGCGTGTTCATGGACTTGAATGGCATCCGGACAAGTTATTAGGGTCGTACGTTGTTGAATTCAGATACAGTGCTGGAACTACTGTAGCCATGAATATTGTCCCACAATTCAGATATTGTTTAAGTTTGGTGTTAAACAAAATTAAAATAATAACAATAATAAAATCTGTATACCATTGTCAACTTTCAAAATGAAAAACAAAAAAGTAAGGCCGACTACTAATATTTAAAACTTAGAATAAGTGGACAATGTTGTTATAGTTTCTACATTCTTAATTTTTATAAATAAATAAATTCATATGTATGTGACTTTGCTTCAGTCACATAGAATCCCGTTACATTTTGAAGTTGAGAGAAAAACCAATTTAAGCAGCCCTAGCTTGTTGAGGATTTCTCCACTTGATGTTAAACTCGATCATCAGGAGTTCTAGGAACGAGTCTGCAGCTGCATCACCTTCATTCATTGCAAAAGGTAAAAGCCATTGGCTGTGTTAACAATTTCCATTTTTATCCCCTAGCAAAATCAATATATATATGCTCCCTGCTAGAAGTTTGTGGAGGCAAAGTTGATGGAATTTTAATTTATTAATTAGTTATAATCTGTAAGGAAGCAGACGCTTCAAATCCTCCCACTTCCACTATCCTCCTTCATATATCAACCCAATCATACACTTTTCAATCAATCATCATGTGCTGAGCAACCCATGCATGCCATACACTTCTACTATCTTTCCTCTTCGTAAGAAAAAAGATATTTTGAACATTGAAAATTTATAAACATTCTTTTAATATTTCTTTTTTTTCTCTGTCATATCATATCATGAATCTTATTAATCATTTATCTTCTTTTTTTTCTATCTCGTATATATACTTCCTTGACCATGAGGTGTTTAAATATATTTTTCAAAAAAAAAAAAAAGACACTACATCTTATACTGGACCGTCGTCCACCTTAGCTATAGCTTGCGTCTCTCTCTAGTCTCTACACAATTATACGGAGCTAATTAGAACTGATTTTGCCAGTGAAAGATTAAACAACGATTCACCTTTGGCTGGGTAACTTGTTTTACAAGCTCCACCGAATAAGAACAGGAGGCACACGCGCGAGATGCACGGGCCTCACGCTCGCAGGACTCAATGTGCCTCATATCTTTATTCAATCGATTCTGGTCAAAGTTAAAGGAAATGATAAATGTCATAATGTTGTGCGCGGGAAGGTTTGAACTTTGAAGTTGGAATTGCAATATGCACGTTATTATGGTATATATGTTCCAAAATATGTGACATGGTGCCTGTAAGTGGGTTTGGTGTTGGATGTCCAAAAGAGATGAAATGAAAGATGAAAAACCAAATTGTCAATCAATAAGAAAACGTTTATTTTGTGAGATAAGGTTTCATCTTTTGAAATGACATTCACAGAATATTTTTGAATTGTAAAGTATAAACTTAATATAGAGACAGCAATAGAATGCAAAAAGAATAGCCTATGCTTCATTGAAATGATTGTACACAAAGATGATACAAGCAAGGAATTGCTTCAGTTGGGATGCATATTTGCGGCTTTTAATAGCCGTCCACCTAAGTATCACTAAGATTGCAAATGTATTGTATGAGCGTTATTCATACATATATACTACTTCTTAGATGTAATATTATCATTTTTTTTTTTAATTTCAACAAGTGGGAGTTATAATATGTTGTCAGTCACAGTCCCAGACTCAATAGAGACAAAATAATAACAATGAAGTAAAAAGCATATATCCCACAAGGTTTAATTTATTGAACCTGTGATGTAGGTGTTAATGTGTTATATCAATATATTCAATAGCTAGTATCAAGTTAATGCAATTGTGATTCGATACCTGAGAGGGGGAAGTAATTTCTTGTGTTGATTATATTGTTCCTTTTATAGCATTTCCATAGAAGTTTTTTACACTTTTTTATTTATTTTTATGCAACATTTTACGCATCTTAATAAGTATCTCTCATCATTATACACCACTAGTTCGTTTTTAATTTTTGTAACTTAAAGCATTTTTTTGTCTAATTCATCAACCACTTAAAAAAATTATTAATTAAATAAGTCCCACAAATTCACTCACTCTTACGTAGTTATGTTATTTGTGCATGACCTTTTGTTCGAAATTTCCCATGCATGTACGTTTTACCCCTTGTATGTATTCCTTAACACAAGGAAATGCTTCAATTGGGATGCAGATGTCACTCAATTTAATTGTGAAAATTGTGTTTTAGTTACTACAACTCTACAATTGCGAAAAATCCGTGATTGCTTAATTTGTTTCTGTTTTGATTGTGGTGGTCCTGGTGGATTGAAAGTGCTTTTTTTTAGAGGAAGTGGAAGTGCAAGTTAACAGGAATAACAAATTATTTGTTTTGTGAGTCGGAAATAACAATTTGATCTTAGAAGTTGAAAAAAAAAATCTAAAACTTGATTGAAGTCAGAAACTATTGTGAATATAATATAACTTCTCATAAACATCAACTGCTATTTTTAGAAAAAAAAATAATGATTTTTATAATCGTAAAACAATGATAAATTAGCTTCGGTTTTTCTTAATAGGTTAGAAGTCACTAGATTATGTTACATCAGAATATTTTTTAATAGGTTACAAACTGGCCCAAAAATCATTTTTATACACGTTGATTATTCAACAAATTAAATACACATTTAAACACGCATTACGTTTAGCAGTGATTTAAACTAGATTTTACCCTTGTTTCAAAGATACAACAAATCCGCGGTCACCTAATGTTAAACGTTGGATCCTAAAAATCAGTTATTCTCCTCCCGAGTAAAGAATTTCGAATTCGCTGTAGTCAAGGATTTGTCACATTCACACAATTAGTCAATTAAAACAGTTGGAGGAAGATCAAACAACTTATATTTTATCTCAATCTACCTAATTTAAAATAGGCATCCAAATTTCGAATCATGATCTACATTCAAAAATAGGCATCTTATCTCAATCTCCCTGTATAAACGTGCACTGGTTCTTGGTGTGACCCCTCCCTAAAGACTAAAATAAATAGTAATGATAGATGGAAATTGTTAATATATATTGAAATAATCTTATTTGATATTTTCTTTCTTCTCGTCAATTTTATCTTTAACTATTCAAAATCACTTTAATAAGTAATTTTGATCATTTGGTTCATAGAAAATAAAAAATGTCTTCATAAAAATTAAACTCATTATCCTTTATTTATAGACAAGACAATAAATCATTATTATACTTAATTTATTTAGTTAACTATATTAAATTATTTTCTATGTATCATTAGGTAAGAGTTATTATTTTTTTTCAAATTATCAAAATATATAAGTTAAAAAATATTTAATATATAAATCTTTTAACTTTATTTTAAATAATTTACATATTTTTATTTTTATTTTATCAATTTATAATTAAATTTCATAAATTGACATGTATATATATATATATATATATATAGCTCTCAGTAGGTAAAATTTAACTTAGTTGAGAACAGAAGTTATGGACAGCTTATTGCTTATATCCAGAAAGTAGCCTTAAAGATTTGTCAAGATGATAAGATTCAACATCAGCTTGCCAAAGAAAAGGCTCGTGAGCGCAGAGATTTGAGAAATTTCTGTGAACAGTTTGGCCTTCCTTGTTCTAAGCCTAGGAAGTCCAAGAAGCATACCCATAAACCAGAGAAATAGAAGCCTAGAAAGTCTGTTTACTATCGCCACAAATCTGGAACCCCTCCTAGGAAGCTTAGAAGAGAATTCCAGACCAAACCTCCCTTTGATAAGGTCAACATCCCTAAGAAGCCTGTAGTTTGTTGGACTTGTGGCAAGCCCGGCCATAAAAGTCAATATTGTAGGCTTAAGAAGAAGCTTAGGAATCTAAACCTAGAACCTGCTGTTGAAGAACAGATTAATCAGCTCTTAGTAGATTCTTCCTCTGAAGATGAATCTGATAAGGAAACTTCTGAGGGTCAATCTTCAGAAAGTCTGAATCAAATTCAAGAGGATGATCTATCTTCGACTGATGAAGACTGTCCTTCTTCCTCCCAAATCAATGTCCTTACCCGGGAGCAAGATCTTCTTTTTGAGGTGATTAATTCTATTTCGGACCCTGAAGAGAAGAAAAATCTTTTATCAAAACTCAAACAATCTTTGAATGAACCATCTTCTTCTTCATCTTCTAAAGCTAATAATTTGTTAACAACTAACAAGTTTAACCTTAATAATACCCTTAAGAGATTTGAAAAGAGTATTGTTAAACCAGTAACTATTCAGGATCTTCAGCACGAGGTTAATCAACTGAAAGTTGAAATTCGCCTTATTAAGGAACAACAAAATGTTCATCAAAACATGCTGTCTGTTCTGCAATTTGGTGATCATACTGATGAGGAAAATCATGATCAGAATAACCAACCCTCTGATAATGATTCTCCAAATGATTCAGTCATTCCTGTAGTTCCTCCAAACATTTTTGAATTAATTAATCAACTAACAATCCAAAAGTTTTTTATTAAGGTCAAAATTATTGTTGGAACTTTTATCCTTGAAACTGAAGCTCTGTTTGATACAGGGGCAGATTCAAACTGCATTCAGGAAGGATTAATTCCAACTAAGTATTTCGAAAAAACCTCTGAACGTCTTAGTACCGCTAGTGGTTCTAAACTTAGGGTCAATTACAAACTTTCAGATGCTCTAATTGAAAAGGAAGATTTGAAAATTAAAACCTCTTTCCTTTTAGTTAAAAATCTGAAAAATGTTGTTATTTTAGGAACGCCTTTTATCAAATCAATCTTTCCTATAACCATTTTTGATAAAGGCATTTCTACAACTTATTTAGACAAATCTATCACTTTTCGGTTTCTTAAAGACCCAATAGTTAGAGATTTAAACCCAATCCTTTTTAAGCAAAACCAAATTAATTATCTTAAAGAAGAAATTTCTTATAAGAAAATTGATGATTTGCTTAACCAACCAATTATCATTAATAAAATCAAGTTTTTGTCCAATCAAATCCAAAACTCCATTTGCGCTGATCTTCCCAATGCTTTCTGGCAACGCAAACAGCATATTGTTGATCTTCCTTATGAAAAGGATTTCAATGATCGACAAATCCCAACCAAAGCTAGACCTATCCAGATGAGCCAAGACCTCCTGGTTCATTGCCAAAAGGAAATCCAAGATCTTCTGCAGAAAGGACTTATTAGGAAGAGTAAAAGTCCTTGGTCTTGTTCAGTGTTTTATGTCAACAAACCAGCAGAAATTGAGCGTGGATCTCCTCGATTGGTCATCAACTACAAACCTCTCAACCAAGCCCTTCAATGGATCCGATATCCGATTCCAAACAAGAAGGATCTGTTAAACCGCCTTTTCTCCGCTAAAATCTTTTCAAAATTCGACATGAAATCGGGATTTTGGCAAATTCAAATAAATGAAAGGGATTGTTATAAAACAGCTTTTACCGTTCCTTTCGGACAATATGAATGGAGAGTGATGCCGTTTGGATTAAAGAATGCTCCTTCAGAATTTCAAAAAATCATGAATGACATTTTTAATCCTTACTCTTCTTTTATTATTGTCTATATTGATGATGTTCTTGTGTTTTCTCAATCTGTTGACCAGCATTTTAAACACATCAACATTTTCATCCAGGTAATCAAGAAAAATGGTCTTGCTTTATCTAAAACTAAAATCAACCTTTTTCAAACAAAGATTCGTTTCCTTGGTTGCAACATTCATCAAGGAACTATAATTCCTATCAATCGTGCCATTGAGTTTTCCAACAAATTCCCAGATCAGATTATCGAAAAAACCCAACTCCAGCGCTTTCTCAGTTGTATGAATTATGTAGCTGACTTCTTCCCTCAGCCGAGTAACCTTGCTAAACCCTTGTATGATCGTCTCAAGAAGGCTCCTCCTCCTTGGACAAATACTCATACTGATATTGTCAAACAGATCAAATCCCAAGTTCAAAACCTTCCTTGCCTATATCTTCCCAATCCTTCAGCCAAAAAGATTGTAGAGACTGATGCCTCTGACATAGGTTATGGTGGTATTCTTAAACAGTCTGTTAATGGCAAAGAACAAATAATTGCTTTTACTTCTAAGCATTGGAATCCTGCTCAGCAGAATTATTCCACAGTTAAAAAGGAAGTTTTAGCAATTGTTTTATGCATTTCTAAATTTCAATCTGATTTGCTTAATCAAAGGTTTTTAATTCGTGTCGATTGTAAGTCTGCAAAAGAGATTTTACAAAAGGATGTTAAAAACCTTGCATCTAAACAGATTTTTGCCCGATGGCAGACTATTTTAAGTATTTTTGATTTTGAAATTGAATTTCTCAAAGGTACTTTAAACTCCTTACCTGATTACCTTACTCGTGAATATTTACAGGGGAGAGATCGGTAAGTTCATGCCCAACTCAGTGAAATCTTCCTCCTCACGAGGAAGAGGAAAAGGAAAAGTTACAGTCACCAAACCAAGACTAGCTGTTGCTGGTTTGACTGCCCATATAGGATCTGCAGGGGCTGGATCTTCATCCAATCCGGAAGAAGACTCCAAAATTCAAACAAAATCTGGGTCATCTACCCAGTCTGGGTCATCTACCCGGACCCTACCTCAATCCATCACAGGGACATCAACCCACAAACCTAAACCTCAATCACAAACAACGGCAGATTATGCCATGCCTATCCAAACCCTTTTGGCCCTCCATGAACAGGGTCTTTCCCATCTTCCAAAAGGCCTTCCATCTATGTCATGGGCTGATGTTACTTCGGAAGAAGGTAAAAAACCAAACCATCCTAGACATGATCAAAACCATGTCTGAAACTCCCATAACCCTTCACAAAGGCAAAGCCATAGTTCAGCAACCAGAACCCTTGGCAGTCCACAAACCAAAACCCCAAACACAATACGTCCCAAAGCCTAAATGTCAGGAGATTGTTCAAGTAGAACCTGAATTTTGGGACTCCAAACCAAACAAAGTTGCCTTGAAAATCTTTCCCATAGATATCCAGGGTAACCAATTCCATTATGTGCCAACCTCTATGCTCAAGACAAGGCACTTTTATGAGTTTATTCTGGTAGACACCAACTCAGTCCAGATTAAACATCATAAAAACAGGGACTCTGAGCAAATCGCTTATTCAACTCTGCAAATCCTCAAGGTCTTAACACCTAGAGAATTTGGAGATATGAATAAGATCAAACGTTTTTCGCAAAACTATGATCCCATTGGTTTTTCATATTGGGATTATCAAGCTGCCTGGAATAATGTTTTTTATTTCCAAAATAAAGATTTTATGCATTCCTGGCTTATTTATTTCAAACAGAATGTCCAATACAAGTTCCCTCAATGGTTCTTACAGTGGTGGGATTTCTTTGGACCAACCCTTGAGATACTCCCTTCTGAGGTAGTATCAGGATTGACAACCTTCACGAAGAAGTTCGAGCATCCAAATAATGACCCGTTCCCAGTGGATCTTCACTTCTTCAGCAAACTTTCTCTCACCTGGATTTTCCAATGGCGATATACTTATGGTAATACTCCCATCAAAGGACAATTACCAATACTCAAACGACAAGCTCTGGTGAAATGGTGGCCCCAGTTTGACCATGCAAGAACCAGTGCTGAGCAGATTTCGCTTTGGTTTAAACAACATCCAATTTTTACCAAGGCTGCAGACCCCGAGGCCTGCAAATTTCTCAACCAAAGATCTCAAGTGTTAGCAGCTCTAGCATCCTCTTCTTCCAAAGAAAAGCTTGCAGAAAACATGAAGATGATCTTTAAACTTATGGAAAAGGAGAACCAAGACGCCTGCTCCTCATCCAAACAACCTGCTGAAGCCTCCTCAGAATCATCGGACGATTTCTACCAGAATGAAGACGATTGTTTCGGTATCAATCTAGGCGGCGACGACGGCGGTGACGACTAAAGAAATCAAACATCGACGGCATTGTGGTGACAACTCCTCCAACAACGGATGACATCATCACCAATCTCAGCATGACATCATCTTTTCCTGCGGCAGTCTACTGTTTAGTTTTTACTGTAGCGGTAGGTTTTCCGGTTTAGTCTACCGGAACTGTAGAAACAGGAAATTTTATGTCTTTATAAGGGCTGCGTCCCTCTTGTTAAAAACAGGTTCCGTTTTTCCACTTCTATTTTCTTGTGTCTTCAGAATTCAGAGAGTCCTCCCTAGGTAAACTCTGAGTTTGCAACCATTGTAATCTTTAATCACTGAGAAATAAACAAGTGTTTTCTCATCTCTGTTTTCTTGTTCTGCATGTTTATTTTCGATTAATTGAATCTTCTCTTCTCATCCACTCCCTCTCATCTCGTTGGCTCTGCCACACTTGAGAGTTTAATTTTATGTTTTAAGTGTCATATTATCTATTGTTATTATTGTTTTTAGCCATGTGAATTCCGCATTCTATTCCTGCTTTCCATATGCATTGGCTGTTCTGATTTCTTTTCCCTAGTCCTCGCTTCCACCCCATATG
>CM023948.1:3468002-3574746 GCA_013407115.1 Glycine latifolia | reverse complement strand
TATATATATATATATATATATATATATATATATATATATATATATATATATATATATATATATATAAAACACTGGATGTAGCGGTTTAACCCCAATTCCAATAGTTCAATACCGGTTTAATCGAAAGGTGATTTTATGGCCTTATTGAATTGGATGATCAGCTGATTTAGTTCGTTTTTTATAACTATATTTTTTAGTTAATAAAAATATGAGTAATTTTTTGCAATTATGTAAATTTTTGGATGTTGTATTTGCAAATTTTTGAAATAAAATAAGAGTATGTGCATTTCATAATTAAGGAAGTACTTCTAAAATAATTTGGAACACGTATACGTCATCAATCTGTACATATGATTTCATTAGAAATATGAAATCATAAAAGAAATGGCTTCGTCTGTAAGTACCTAATAAACAGTTCATATTATACAATTTAGAATAAAGGAAGCTTCCCAATGTAAATCATCAGTAAAAAATATAATTAAAATCTTTTGTTTGCCATAACTTGATAAGTAATAGTTGTATATGGGAAGAATAATTGTACATTCATCAAAACATAAAAAGTTCCGTACATAATTTAAAATAATAAATAAAGATCTAAGGTTTACAAAACTAGTAAATAAGTACCTGTTTTAAGCTTTAGTTACATTCATCCAACAAACTAACAATACATCCTCAACAAGCTACATCGCATGATTAACCCTGTTGGCTAGGAGGAATATATGCACCTGAACCTAGATGATTAGATATACTAGGATAGGATCACTCTTGCCAGGGGAGTCACTAGAAGATTTCCCATCACTATCATCTAGACTGCAAACTCAATGGTGTCCTCAAGGATCCAACAACCTAAGAAAATGTAGACATAAGGGGGAGTGTTTGATGAAGAGAACCTAGGATCGTCGCTACCTAGAGTCCTATATCAAAATATAACTACCAGAAAAGATGCTTTAGTAGTTAGCTCTGTCTTCTTGCTCTCGAAGGATGATCCACATGTGGCATTCTCTGACCATCCTTTGCTTAGTGACAATCATGGCCACATGTGCTACCATTACAATCTTAGAATCACAAATCACAAATCACAAATCAACAATAATATATCGCTCATCCTAGGATAACTTATATTCTTTCTAGGCTGAGAGTTTATAGATCCACATGTCATGCATACATAATTCACTTAATGCATGATGCATGTGAGTACCCAATTTATATGGCGCCATGGAAATGGGCCTTAAACCAAGTAAACAGGCCTTATACCAGTTAAACATGATTTATGTCAAATTAACGGGCATTGTTCCAAGAAAATGGGCCTTATACCAAATAAATATGCCTTAAGCCAATGATATATGATGCATGATTCAATTATTATGTTTTTTCCTTTAATACAGGTAGTTCCAGCCCACCAACAAGTCTGACCTAATTCAACACAGTTGGTTCCAAGCGTTATAAGTAACATAGGGCATAAGCTTAGAAAGTAAATAATCACAACATGTATATATAAACTTTGCTAACTCACTTTACATACACTTAAGCATGACTTTGGTACCGCTGACCCAAAAAAAAAGAAAGCATGACTTGGTACCTATTTCCATATTGTAACTAAACACTTCTAAGCCATGATAGAACAGAGGAAACACGTAAGAATCATATCTCATGCGTTCGGAGTTATAGTTACACACATAAAGTTGAAAACATCAAAATTGTCCCCACTTTGTATCATCGAACCTATTTGGGTAGGAAAATTACTAAAAAATGTAGATAACTCTAAATGGAGTGGGACAAGTTCCATTTGAAATCTAAGACATAAATCTATAGCACCACCAAAGGATCTACGTAGTTCTTTTTACATCAATACCAGTTTGAAACTCAAAACAGGGCATTATTTAAGAAAATATTTAGCAAAATATATATTTTTATTTACTCTTTTTTTATATACATTCTAGGTATTAGCTAAAAACAATCATATTCGAGTGGGATAAGACTATTATAAACAATAAAAAAACTCTATCTTTGTATATTTAACTCAGTTTTAATTACTATTTTGTCTTTACTTTACAATTGGTTAATCATCAACCACTTCTCACTTTGTAATATATTCTTTGTTAGAATTTATTGTTATAATTGACACTTTCTCTTAATTTCTATTCTTTAATCTTAACTAAATAAATAAAAAAAGATTGAGAAGCACGTAATTTTCCAAGGCAAACGTTGCAACTCACTACACAACAAATAATTAAATTATAAGTCAATGTTGCCCGGGGTCAAGATCTAAAACTGTGTGTTTCAATAAATACAAAATATGCAAGTGATGAAGTCAAGGCTGGACCCACAAGAAATAAATAAAGCTGAAATTTGTCTCTGTATTTTTCTTTCGGTGGTAAGTGTATATATGAAGTCTTTTTTGTATTCGGAATCGATCAATATGAATTATGAAGAGACTGTTTCTCTCTTCAACTATTCCCTTTTTAATTTCTTTTGTTCTCTTCTTAGTTAGAGGAGACGGAAACTTTGACATATGATATTATGTGGCTAATGTCTTATGCCACAAGTTTAATTATTCCGGTGCTTACCTGTTTTCATATCTAGAAGCAAATTTTGATTGAGCTTAAATTGACAATTTACAACTTACAACTGTTGTTATATTATATAGCTTTAATATAGTTCCCATAAAGGGAACGTCATATTCGATTAACTAACAATAGGACTGTCTAATTATTTAATTTATTCATCAACGTTGGTATCCGTAATATTTCAAATAATTCTAACTATTATTTATAAAATAAGACAACGGAGTGCAATCAAGATTTTGACTCTTTCGTTTCATCTGCATTAAATTAAAATTTTTAAATGCATTAACTTAAGAAAATGGTTGAAACAACTTGATCTTCCGTTTAGGAGAGGAACGATTGATGGAATGGAACGCAACATGCTTCATGCTTCATGCTTTAGTCCAACATTCATAATTGGACAGTCCCACAACTCTATTTTATTTCATGAATTCATAATTAACTAATTATATTTTACTCTTCTTTTTACCGTGAATTATATTTTACTCTAGCTACCTATACGTAGAATTACAAATCTGAGTAACTTATACATAACTTCTTTGATTCTATCAAGGGTAAACACATCACACAGAATAATGCACAAAAAAAGCAAGTGAATGTTCATTGCTGTTGACATTCAGAATTTGACTAAGTTCTTGATAGTAAATTCCTGCCTGTATACGGATTTATTCCCGCATGCATATTAACCTTAAAGTTTTCACTATTACAGTCTTTAATTAACAATTATTACCACCCATTACTGACATGCTCTTTTACTTTGAAAGCTTAATCAAACAACTACTGGTATTCTATGTAGCACCGATATGTTAAAAAAAAAAATTTCACCCTATCGGACATGCGTTCGATACGGATTTGTTCCTGACACTTAAAATCGCGTATCCAATTTCAAAGACTATTTTTGTAAATAAAAAAAAACTGCCCTACATTAGAGCTCACCTCAGAACTCAGAACTTCAAGCATTTCTCGCTTCCCGTCGCCGCTCACCTCAGAACTTCAAGCTGTGGAAAGCCGCTCGCCGCGCCGTCGCTTCCTGGTCGCAGCTCGCCGTCACCGCTTGCAGCGCCACGCGTCCCCCTGCTCGAGCTCAACAACCAGGCCGTAGCTCACCATCACTGTCGTCGCACGCTGCTCACTATCGTTCACGCCCCTCGCCGTCACCATCTCTGCAACCCCGACACAGGACCAGCAAACCCGAAAGCATTGAAGCAGCGAAACAGTGAGATTTTTTTATATCATTTTCATTTAATAAGTATGCATGATGGCTAATGGTAACTCTCTCTCTGCTGACAAATAACACTTGGGTTTTTTACTTGGACCAACACAGCGAACCCGAAACCTATGTATTTAATATTTTTATTAATTACAAAGCAAATATTTTTATTAATTACATATTTGTATTACTTGAAACATTAGTTGAGATATTTATCAATTTTGTATGGATAATCTATTATTTGTACAACTTTGATTTTCCTTTTATTATATTTTATTAATATGAAATACACTTTATATAAAAAAATTATTATTTAATATTAAGACGTATTAGAAACGTATCGAAATATTAGAATTTTTGAAGAACGTATCGAAGTTACATATCGAGAATGTATCAAAAATGTCGTATCGGTATCGGTGCTACATAGCTGGTATTACTTACTTCAATACTTTCTACGAACCTTAAGAGTTTTTACTCTATTACCATACATAACCGACATGCCCTTTTACTTTGAAAGCTTAATCAGACAACAATTATTTACTTCAACACTTTCTACAACCCATAATTGACACGCAATTTCATTACCAAGGATTTCATCAACAATTACAACATGTTTAACTTTTTTCAGGCTTAATAATCCAAACCAACAAAAGCAACCCGTGCCACCCATTCTGACTTGATCCATCCTCAACATAGGACATCATAAGGTACATGACCTTGGGTGTGTCTAGCTAGCTTCCTTCCTTATTAGCTATCAAAATCAAATTGCGTAAATTGACCATATCTCCCTCTTCAATTGCACACACCTTCCCCCTCATTTCGCACAAGCAGCAACGGTCAACTCATTTCATCTACACAAAACGCTCACCTTTCTCAGCCGTCAAACCCAACCCACCCATATTATATATTATATACATATAAATAATGGCATAGGCTAACCCATTAAACCACACAATACATATAAATAAACCCGCTACACCCTTTTTTTTTAGACCCAAATTGCAACATCTTTTTTCCTATTGCCAAATTAAGCTCTTTTCTACCAAAATCAACTTCTTATATTCATTCGCTTAATCATAGAATTTGAATTTGGATCTAACACAATCCAACAAAATCGATGTCTAGCGGTGGATGCAGCAGGGCACCCGTGAAGGTTGTGATCATCAATACCCAATACGTCGAAACCGATGCCACGAGCTTCAAATCCGTGGTGCAGAAGCTTACGGGTAAAGATTCTGACAATTTAGATGCAAAGGTTCAGAGGAAGAGGCATGATCATAAAAGTGGGGTTGGGAGGTCGTTTTTGATGAGAGACGTGTCGTTTAAGGAGTTCGATAGGTTGCTCAGCGAGATGCCACCGTTAAACGACCTTTGGGCTGATTAAACGACTTTATCCACTGCCAGCTAGCGCGCGCGCGCGCGCATGGTGTATGTATTCTTTGTTGTATCCGATTAATTGATTTGATTCAATATTTTTAGTTATTGTTGGAAGGGGGGGGGGGGGGGGGGGGGGATTAAAAAAAATAATTTTGGGGTGGCCTTTTTTTTTTTTTTTTTTTTTTTGTTTATTTTTTTATTTGGGGGGGGGGGGGGGGGGGGGGGGGGGGGGGGTTGTATATACAAATACTGAGATTGTGGCCCTGTATTCATTGCTTTAATAATTTGAACATTGATTCAGTATATATACAATATTAATTGGTGTTCATTAATGGTTCTTTTATACTATGATAGCTATGCTTACAAAATTAATATAACTAGTTTAGGCTAAGGAACATTGTGTAAAAGATTGTTGATTTAAAATTTTATGTTTACCAAATTTTAATGACAAGTTAAGAGAGAATAAAACAGCGAAGCAACTGGGCCAGAGTCTCCAGAAGATGAACTATTAATATACTAGTATTCATTTGGTCCCATACTTTGAGGGAAGGCCATCAAGTAGCAGATTGTCTTGCTGGTCATGGTCTTACCATTGATGATCAGTGTAAAAGTTTCAAATTTGTTCTTACTTTTGTTCAAAACGTTGTTTTAGTGGATGTTTCTTCTACTGCATTAATTCCCTTGCAGTTTTTAATCTAGGTGGCTTGGGGTGTTCCGTCTTTCTTTCAACAACAAAAATAAAAATATATACTAGTATTATTAAGGTGAAGTGATTTTTTGACTTAATATTGCAATTATTGGCGCTCACTAAGAACATTGATTTGGTTTCAACCAGCCGAAGTTATAATATTCATTTATTAAATAAATTAGATTAATAAATTTTAAAATTATTTAATTAAAAGGGTCGTGTTTTGAATAATTCATAGTCTTTTCTACTTAATATGTCATCCATCTTATTTAACTAAATATGAATAGTATAATAGTGAAATATGGTTATACGTATGTTATAATTTTTTTTATATTCATTATCCTATAAAAATGCTTAGATTTATTAGTTTTTTTGTTGTATAATGACAAAAAAATGAGTTTTGAATATAAAACCTCATTTAAACTATTTGAATTTCCTACTGTTAGACTGGCCCTCAGAGATCGTTTAGATTTATTAGCTTATTCATAAACAATTTTTTAAATAATATTTCACTTTAATCAAGCTTATAAGTATATGAGATTAGGCCTTAACAAAAGGCATATATATGGCATGTAATATAATTCATGCTTAGGGTCTTTGCCAAAACTAGCTTATAATTGAATGTTATAAATTATAGCTAAGGGCTATTGAAAATTTGAAAGTTTAAATGTTAGATGATGACGGGTTAAATATTACAAGAGTAATTTTTTATAAGTTATTTTTTCTATTTTATTATTTATTATTTAAAAAATTTAAATTAATCATATTAGATTTTAAGACAATAAATAGTGAGAATGAGAAATAATTCTAAAAAAATTATTTTAAGAATAAATTAATCAACTTACTCGTCATCCTCTTTCATTTTCTTAAGATGTGTGTGTGTCTAGAGCTGACAAGCAAGGGTCCTAGTCCCCTGTCCCCTGTCCCTTTCTTTGAAATTTCTCAAGTTAGTTAATGTAAAAAAATTGTGTAAAATTTATTTTGTATGTTATATGTGATTACAGTAAATAGCTAAGATTAACTGATGTAAAATTAGTTGTGTTTGGTGTTATTATTATAACAGTTAAGGTTGTGATCATTTAAAATAAAAATTAGTTTTAATTTTATGTACAAAAATAGTAAATAAATTTTAATTTTTATTATTTATTAGAAATTAGATATTTAAAAAATTATAAAGGAAGAAAAAAAAATCACCCTCTTTAGATTTATGGATTTATCCAAAGAATTAACATTGCCCACGTGGTGGAGTATACTAGTGTACATGTGTTGTTATTTTTTGCACCCTTGTTTTTATAATTTGACCTCACTACTTTCAATTTTTTTACTTATTGTTAATTTTTATCTTTTAATGATTAATTTTTTATTTTATATTTTGTTCCTTTTATATTTTAATTGGTTGGGCATTTCATTTCATTTTATATTTTATTCATATGTTTGATGGTAAATATTATTTTTTTAAAAAAATAAGTTGTCCACACTAACTACTGACCTGGATCCGCTACTGTCTAGATGACGAGTGATTAAAAGAATTTGTTTCTAAATTTTTTTAAAATAAAAATTATATTTATATTTTAATTTAGGAGATAAAAAAACTTACTTGCTCTAGATTTAACAGACAGAAATATTTAAACTTACGCATTAATTACCGCATGATCATTGATCAGGCAACTCTTTTTACAAAATTACATATAATGACATGAAAGAGGAAGAAGGCTAGGAAAAATACTAAAAGAAATACTATGTTTATCACCCTGATAATTTGTTGGATCTGTCTTTTCATTCTTCATGGGAGCAGTCAATTAATCTAGAACACACAAGAATACAAGTTGTTGCTGACACACTAATTTCAGTAATTAATTTATTTTGCATGACTTCACAATGGTTAATTAATTCACGTTAAAAGGCAGAGAAGATATGAGTCATGGGTTTTCCATTTATTTAAACGATGCAGTAGTTGAATATACGTGCGCTTTTTTAAACAAAGAAGAAGACTATTTTGTATGCATATATGTATTCTAGCGCTTCAAAGAAAAACATGCATATGAGACAGGATCATAAAGTCTTCCAGAAACATGTCTTGAAATTTTAAATTGTTTTCCTTTACCACCATAAAATCTTAATCAACTGTATAATATTTATTTGGTTAGAGTTTCCAGAAGCTGAATTCCAGAATACCTTTAACAAAATGAGAGTATTTAGTGACCTAAAAGATGCAGGTAATGCGATTTATTTCGATTTTGTCAACAGGAGATTCAAGTCGATCCGTCTGTCTTTGCAATGACTAACAGAAAGGGATATTCAGGCGTATACACGTGTTTGACAAATTTCATACGAAATATATAAAATATAAAATTTCATAAAGACCTTAAACGCTAAATTAATATTTTTTTACTTTCGTATGTACTAGCATGAATTAACCATAAGTAAAGTCGATATCAATAATGTCTCTCACGTTTTAATGACAACCGGAAGAAAGAGAGAAATTAAAAAGAGGAAAGAATAATGTTAAAATGAGATACGTACCCAATAAATGATAATAATAAGAAGAAAAACAATACAAAAAAAAGAATACTCTTTGGAACGAATGACGCGTAAGGTTTGGAACATTATGGCTTGCGTGACAAGTAATACTCTTTCTCAGCAAGTTCATGTCATTAGCTTAACGAGATACCCTAGGACACTCGTTCTCTTTCTCTTAGGGGTACCCTAGGACACTCTTCTTAACTAGCTAGTATCGTGTTAAATTCATAAGCAGTTATAAATTTTGTTAAATGCTAGTATAAATTAAGTAATAAACATTACAAATTAAATAATTAAAGTTACAGACATTTTATTATTTAAATACTCAATATATTATTTTAGAAAAATCAATACGATATTTTTTTATAGAAAGTACTGAAACAACCTCTTATTTTAAATGAATAACATTATTTATACGTATATTACTTTTCATTTATATAGATTTTATATAAATTTAATTGAAACATACTAACATTAAAAACAATTTTTACATGGTCATAATTTAATTCAATTGCAAATTGTCACAAAATTAAAATTTATTGATTGTTGTAATAATTAATTTAAAAATAATGTCCACATAATTTTTAATTGATTGTCAGTATAAATATATTTACACTGATAATAAATTTAAATTAAACTTTTTTTTATTATGCATGATTATATATATATATATATATATATATATATATATATATATATATTATAATGATTATGTCACTTCATATTAATGTAAGAGAAACGAAACAAAAGTTAGATGCAACTAATATTACAAGTGTTATAGACAAACACTTTCGATTACTTTTAGTGATACATTGAGATTTTTTTTTTCTTAAGGAAATTGAGAATTTAAAAGTATACAATGAAGTGTTTATATTATCCATAAAACCAATGTTTCAAAATTATATTTAAAAAATCAGACTTTCAAATATACGTGTCACGTGAATCATTCTCTTATCCCTTTCGGTATTTTTGTGTTAGATTATGTCAACAATGCAAGGTTAAGAGGTGAAGAGGTAATGGAAACCTATCTAGGATTGGGGATTGAATAAGAATGGCAAAAATTCGTATCTATGGATACCTGCAGGTGAAATTTGTCATATATGAATCCGACGGGTAGCAAGAATATACGAATATATTCGTGCTCGTCCCGCCAGTTGTCATCCCTAGAATTGAAGCCCAGTAGTCATCCCTAGAATTGAAGTTCTTGCAAATGTGACAAAGAAACAGTGAACTGGTTATGCCATCACCTATGATAACCTAACAAAGACACTACATTCTTGTCATATATAACCCTTAAGGCTACAAGCCTTGAACAATATCTTTGCTAACAATGACTCTCATTAGTTGGAATAACAACTCAATTAAAACTAGTATTTTATCTTTCTCAACTTCCACACACATCCATGATCCAAATTGTAGGCACCTAACTTCTTTAATTATTCTAGACTTGAACTCTCCATTATTGTTGAATATTCTAGCTTATGTCTAGCTAGTGCACTTTTCTCTTTGGTAAAGGTTCATTTTTGTAGTGATTAAGAAATATGAATTTGAAATTTTTGAAAATAAAAATTTAATTTAAAATTACCCTTATCTCTTTAATTTAAATAGCTAGTTGGTTTTTTTTCTTTCTCAAAATAGCATAGAATCTTCATTTTTGGGCAACCACACTGTGTCATTCCGTCCTAATCCTCCAATCCCCTTCTAGCAAATCACCGACCATTGCTCATCAGCACCAAAGTCAATTTGGCAACGACATTTCTCTTTTCTTTTTCTTCTTTCCTCACCAGCTTCACCCTATCCTCCCCCTCCACATGGGCTTCCTAGACAAGTTACCCACCCAAGCCTTTGCTGACACCAGCATATAATCCACAGTCAAAGCTACCAGATAAATTCTTACTTCGAAATCCAACTCCAATCCAATTCCAACTCATAAAAGTAGCTTCTCATTAAACATAGTGTTCCTTTATCCCAATCCCAACAACACAAAACCCAAAAGAATCGCATCAATTCAACAATTTAACACGGAGAAGCGACTGTGAGCTAACAATTGGAGCAATTTGTCGGCAGCGAAAGTTTCGTTGGAGTAGCACATGGCCTTGAGGATGAGGTTATATAATGTGGTGTTGGGGTTGGCGTTAAATTTCCCCATCTGCAAGACATGGTCGAGGGGCTTGGCAGAAGAGGCACCTGGCACGAGGTTGGTGCAATTGTAGTGATTGGAGAGATTGACTTCAAGTGTTTTATTTTTCTCGATCTTGTCGAGGGACGTAGCCCAAGCATCAAAAATGTATTACACATTGTTTCATTGTTGCAGGCCATCCAGTCGCCGAAACATTACTGAGAAATCGCTTCTGGAAGCAATGAACAATGGTAGGAGGGTTGTCGATAATGGATTAGGGTCTGATAAAAATGGTGCATGGTGGTCCATCCTAGCTTTCTTCTACTTCATAAAATAATATATAACTAAACAATCCATTCAAACATCTAAAAGAACACCAACTCGTTACTCGTTGGATAAACCTAACCTAACTTGCCCCTTCACCTATTTGGTTGGCGGGTTGAAGGGTTGAATCAGTTTACCACAACCCAACCCATTTTGATAGATTAAGTGGGTGATCCATTGGTTTCAATTCATTTTGACATCTTACACTGGTGTTTTTCACAATATTTATTTAAGAATTAAGATTATTTATGTGTGTTCTATTTTTATCTTGATTTTTATTTTATTTGTTTATTCTTGTGCGAGGAAGAATTTTTTTTAACACATAATTTAACTCAATAAATATCAATTCAGTTAATTGAACAATATCATAAATTATTAAAAATTTCTTAATTATGACTCTCTTCGATTCTTAAAAATAACAAAATAATTATATGTCCCTGTTAACCTTTTTTTTTTGTGTGTGTGTGCGCTCCTACTAATTAACTTACTGAATAAGAATTATCAACTAACCAAACATACTTCTAACAACTTATTTTTTGCGAAATAAACTAATCAACTAGCCTATAAACTATATCCGTCATTAAGTATTCAAGTAAAGTAAAAAGACAGACGTGGCACTGGCAGCAAGTTATGCAAACAGTAACCGTACATTAGAAAATCGTATTAAATACAAATATTCATCACGAGCTTAATAAAATTTCTTAATTTTCTTTTTTATTAACGATTACCACGGTTTTATCACGTTATTTAAAACCCACAATTGTTCTTACACTCAACTCTCAAGTAAATCAATATCAACATGTTAGAGAATCCATTGCAAAATTAAGTTTAAAACAAAAATAATTTTATCAGTGAATCAAGATATTTATTTTTGCGTTTATTTTTTCTATTATTCATTATATTTACATTAGAACGCATATTGTGACATTTTTAACTACAAATCAAAACATGTATTATATGGTTGATTCAAGTAACATTCAGCTCAAATTTATTAAGGTCTAGAATTTAAATTTTGTGGATGAAAAAAAAATCTTTAAAAAAGAAAATCTCAAACAATCTGCCAAAATTTTCTACAAATATTAATTATTAACAAAAGTAATAAGTAAAGTATAAAAAGACTTCCTGTTTACCCACTAACAACGTCGTTAAAAATTTTGCATTTTGACTTTGCCCAGCAAATTAATTAAATACATTCGACAATAATCAGATAGCGTCCCTATAACAACCTTTATCATAGCATGTTTCTATCTTTACAATTTTTAATTGATACAGCTCATTTATCCATTAGCATAGTGACGTTTCACAAAAAACATTTAGATATTAGAATCAATTTCAGCTTTAGTGGGAATCGAAGATGGAGGACCCTGCCAAAAGGAACCACACAGCACCGCAGATATCACACAGGGATTGATGCTATGCATCTTACATTAAAAAAAAATTTGATAAAAAGGTGTTATGTTCAGAATCAGATATTTATGCATGTTCTGTAGGGGACCTTTCCTTTCTGCTCACAAACATTATAGTTCTTATAACCAGTGTTTTCAATGGTCCAACCAAACCTGCATATGTACCTATATTCTATAAAAATAAGTGGAGATCCTGCCTAATCATGATTAATGTTGAGGTACAGGTTTCCCCAAATAAAGTACATTAAGCAATGATACATTCCAATTTGTTTCAGAGCAAAGATCAACCGCATGAACCAATGCCACAGAATTTAATATTATAAGCCCAAGGAAAAGGAAAGAGTTGAAAAGGTAAAAGGATATATTTAGTAAAAAAAAGGTTAAAAGATTATAAACTAACTTATTAAACTAAAAGTATTTAACCAACAAAGTCTAGCACAGTTGCTAGATGAATAAATTTCTAAAACATGTTGACATATTTCATTTTTTGATCGTGCATACAAAGGAGATTTTGTTGGAAGAGACAAAATTCACTTTGGTGAGTTTCAGCTCCAAGGGTACCTTGCTTCAAGAAAAAAAATTAAAAATATTTAATAAGATTGGTTAATAATTAACCGTTAGATTATAAGTCAATTTATTTAGTTTTATAAACTAGTTGAAATAGTTTATGAAAAAAAAAGGTAAAAGCAATTAAACTAAGTGGTTTACTACATACGCGGCCCCACAATCATGATCTATTAGAATTTAATTTAATTAAAATACACTTTCAATATAAGTATTATTTAAAGTATTATCAGATCATAAATTACCATAATAAAAAAAAATATATTGTAGTGACTACTTTAAAAATTATAATTTCCAATTGATTGGTCCATGCAAAAATCTTTACGTTGATGGTGTATAAAATATACACTTACAATTATAAGTATTTTTTACAGTATTATCAGATCATATAGATTACCATAATAAAAAGAATTGTAATCATTATCAAATCTTTACATTGGATGGTGTATAAAAAATAGACTTGCAATACATATTTTTTACAGCATTATCAGATAGATTACCATATTAAAAAAAGTGGCTACTATAAAAATCATAATTTTTAATTGATTGACCCATGAAAAAATCTTTATATTGATGGTGTATAAAAATTTAATTCATTCTATTATCACAAATCATTGTCATATTATCCTTTCCATGTCTTAATGTGCACCTAGCTTTACAATTCGAGGGAACTCAAAATCGCATCTTCACACTTACAAATCTTTATTATTTGAACGTTTGCCCTAATTAAATGCTAAACATACTGAACTCACAAATATTTACGACTGTAAATAGTGCAAAAGATTCAGGCTAAATTAAAGTACGATTAGTACTAGCTCCAAGTAACAAAAAAAAAAAAACTGAAACTAGACCATTTCAATGTACATACGGTATAATACTTCACGATCAAGGACTGGATGCTAGAAAGTTTAACTAGTGCATAATACTTATAAGCTCTGGCAACAAAAAAAGTAACTGCTGTTAACAGAAAAAAAGATGGAAATACTGAAACAAAGGGAAGTTTCACCACCCTTTCTACACAAGTCTCAACTGGAAAGTTGAACAAATATCCTCTCTCTCAAGTCTTGTTGGATGATGCTGATAGGTTAATGAGATGCCGCACGAGTGACTCTTGGCCTCACTGGAGTCTTTGAAGGACTCACCCTACAGAATGAGAATGAAAATCAAATATGAATCAACTAATTTTAGATGAAACTTGCACAACAAAAACTATGCTTCAGTAAAGACACCAAACCTTATAGGCTGGGTCCCCAAGAGCATCCCGCTACAGTTTAGTGCAATAATGGCACTTTCAGCCTGCTCAAAAAAAAAAAAAAAAGAAGTCAAGATAATGAATGGTTCCTGTTGTGCAAGTTAACATAGTATATGCCACTAACAGCACATCAAAAAAGAAATCAGTAAATTCTTTAATGATGCATATGTAAACGTTCATTTGACATGTTTAACAAAATAGGAGAGAAAATTTTGATGATTTCGTAGATCACCAAAATTTTCATCTATTTAAGAAAAAAATTAATTCATGCATACTTATACCAAGGAAGACCACTTTTGTGAAGTCCCCAATTAGTTAACAACTATGCTTCAAGAAGACAAGAACAGGTCAGGAGCTCAATCAAATCCAACTCACCCATACCCGAGGTATTACTAAAGTAAAACAATAAACATTATTTTGTAAGATAAAAACTAAATTCTTAGTAATAGCTGATTCTTTTAAAAGAGACTAATTCCTTGAACATTTTACTTTTTTACATTTTACAAATCATAAATATGAAAATGAAAGTTTGGTAGATTCATGACCACATGTTGGTTGAATATAAACTACCCTTTTACCTGTGCAGGGGGAAGTGAGCGATAAATTAACAAATCACTGAATCAGTAAATGTCTATACAATAAATAATACAGATACACTTTGTGAAATACAACTTCATCCCACTTGGTGAGGTTGGTTACATGGATAACACAATGCAATTGGGCTCAGTTAAAGATCAAATTCTCAAGGATATTATTCACCATGAGATCTCTCACAAAAGTTTCCTTTATGTCCTATATCTCCCTCTCTCCCTAACACAAATACTGGTGCATAGCTTGGAAGAAATTATCCATTGGGAAAGACATGTGGCTCAAAATGCATAAGATAAAAATTATAGAATAGTTACAGTTGCCAAGAACAAAAGTAAATAGAACCACATAGAATCCCTAAAATAATCAACATACGTTGAATAGGTTGTTCATGGTGCAGGGATTCTCATAAACTATGAAAGTGTAGTGCAGCCAATTAATGGCAACTAGTATAATCAAGACTTACCATTGCAAATTCCACAAAAGCAATTCGAGTTGAATGCACATGGTCCCCTAATAGCCTAAGGCGCATAACCTGTAAAATAGAATGGAAATGTCAATGAAAATTTCTGACATAAATATGTTCCAGCATATAGCATGAAACAATTATTTTCTGGTCTAACCTCGCCACAAGCTGATTCAAAAAAAATTTTCACTTCAGCTTGAGAAACCTGCACTCATATTTGAGAGAAATGTGATAAAGCATCGATAGAGTTAACTCCAATAATTCATCATTGCAAATCAATAAAATCATAGATGTATGTATTATAATTATCCTAGTAAACATTAAAGATAGCAAATTAAGTCAATACTCAATACCATTCCTAAATTAAAAATAGTTTTTACCAAAAATATTTGCTCTGTAATTTCTCATGAAGTAAATATACCTTTTTATCAATATTTGTACAATAGATAGTCCGGGCACACATTTCACGCTCATCATCCGACTGCATGTTACAAAAGAAAGAACAATTTAATAGACCAGAGATTTTGAACCATCACTTATCAAAGTAGCACATACAATACACAGCAAAACTATAGTTATCAGTAGATTACAACCTGTTTCAAATTTTAAGAAAACTTCCATTGGAAAGAGAAAAATAAAACATAAAGGGGAGACTGGGAGAAAATAGAAATCGTGCCCCAAAACAAAAATCGATGGTAAACATGAAATCTTTCAACAATGCTGAACAACTGTGGGCATCATAACTATGTCTAAATCAGTCAAATAACTCTATTATCACCCAGCAAACGGGAAAAACTACATCTAATCACTATGTATAAAAAGGATCAGAAAGTATGCATACCCTAGGGAGGAATGTAGGATTCACTGGAAGAATGGCAGTTTTTGAAGGAAGAACCCTGACCGGATAGTATCCAAGCACAGTACCACCAAGATTTAGAGCGGTCCTTGCACCATCTGTAAACACAAACTCCATGAAAATTGCATGAAATGGGTTATAAAAATAAGTCTGTGTGTGTGTTAAGGAGAATTTGAAGTGAGTAGGATTTGCAGGACAAAACTTACATTCATCTGCAAACTCAACAAAAGCAAAACGGAGAACTGAATGTGGATCACCACAAATTCGGCAATCAATTACCTTCAATTCAAATCAATAAATATCATTACTACCTAAGTAGGGTAATAGTCATAACGAAAGATTTATCTTACAAATTTAAATCCTAGATATTCAGCTAGAGGAGAGATATTACTGTACCACAACATGCAACAGATAGAAAGGTCAGGAAGATCTTGATATGTCAAATAAAAAGGACCATTTAAAATTAAAAATTAGCAGGTTGTGTGCTAGTCAATATACAAGATGGAACCCATTTCACTGGTGACTAAAGTGAAATCTACCTAATTACAACAGCAACCAAGCCTTATCCCAAGGGGTGGGGTAAAACATAGTCAATCCCGGATTGCAGCATGGAATGGCCAACCCCAATAACACTATGAAGGGATAGTGGATTGTAGGATGGAAGCTATACCGAAGACAATGGAAAAAAGTGTGAAATTTATACAACTTATATAAATGGTCCAAATAAATTTAAAGACATGTCATCATTAATAATTTAATAACCAAAAGTCATAGTCTAGAAACAATGCTCATCAAACTAGAGCCATAATTAAGAAGTCAATAACAATGGGAAGGGAAGAAACTAAAGCTGAGGCTGAGATGCTCTGTTGGACTAGTTGTGACTAACAATGCCATGGCTGCACCAGAGGAAGGAATTGACAATCGACAGCAAAAGAAACAGAATAGATATAGACAGAGAATTTGACTCAGCGAAAAAGAAACACAGGTTGAAATCATGTAAGAAGTTGCAGCAAAAAACAAAGAATGTGAGCATGAACTATTATGGCCAGGGTCAAGAAGGAGAAGAATCAACAGAGGTTAAATGGCATCCAGAAAACATGTTAGGGCAACACTGGGGAAGCAAGGGATTTGCCAGAAAATGTATCAACTTCCAGAGATGGGTAGTGAAAAGGAACAGATCTTCAAAGATTGAAGAGTGTTGAACCCAATATTAATCCTGTTGGGGGAAAACATGTGATGATTCAAAATTCACCTTAACAATCAGGGGTAGTTGAACAAACGATATTAAAACAGGAATTTAATGGTCTGCTAACAGTAATGACGGTCACAATTAGTCCACTACCTGCTTGCCATTCAGGCTAATATTGCCACTGCACAAAAAATGGAATGCAATACTACTTTTCATCAAGCCCAGGTCGCGTGATGCAACAATAGCAGTGCTATAGTGCACTATTAACTACTCTGTCATGGATTAACAAAACCATTGGGCTTTATCAAAGACCAAAGTTTGCTTCTGTCTTCCTCTACTGATTTTAATAAAACTACCCTCCATGTGCTGAAATTCTTAATTCTACACAACTAAATAAAGGATAAATATGTGAACACAAACTCAAAAGGAAATAAGGAATCATGTTCAGATTGAGAAGGTCAAAGAAAGCAAAAAATAGTTAAGATTCCTTTCAGATGAACAGATTACCAACTTCCTTTTTCGTAAGGATTTGAGATTTGTAACAAATATCATAATCTAGTTATATATATTTTCAGTGAATGTATATATGTACCATTTACAACGGCTGATTTTGCAAAAGAGATTTATTTCTAGATTACAATTTCACCCAATGAAATATTCCCAAACAAACCAGAGGCTTTTTTTTAAAGGCAAAAAATTCATATCAGTTCTATGATCTTGTTATATCAGGTCCAAACAAATTGAATGGGTTTAAATGGAAAAAATATACCAATAACAGCATCCAAAACCTCATAACTAACCAAGATTAGCATAGTTAAGAATAACCGTAGCTGCAAATTGAAACAAGAGAAGAGAAAGAAATGCTTTGGATAGCTGACTGATGAAAATGACAGCAAAAATCATGCTTTAAATGGAGTGAAGAGTTAATTCATGTAACAGGTCTGATCCATGCTGCATTAAGAGGCATAGTTCACCCAACTTGTGGAAAGTAGACAGAGCTAAAATCTCACAAAAGAAAGTATTAAGATGAATAGGGAAATGTTTGCAATGCTTAGCATATGGCACAATGTAAGGGAAAATGAAATTCCAGAAACCTAGGATTTGCAGAGTTTGAAAATAAATTACAAATAAAGCTAGGTGAGAAACATAGAAAAAATAATGGTAACAAATGACAATCACAAAACATAATTGCACAGAAAAAGTTAAAATACTGCAAACAAATACCCTACTTTAAATTTATTAACCAATGTAATATTTGCACCTAATTGTAAACTAAGAAAGAGTAATCAAGCTATCAATCAAGGCTCATAACTTACTTGTCCACAGCTGGTGAATAAGGCAGCAAGCCGCTCCTCAGTAACCTACACCAGGACAAAAGACTGTTAAAAAATAATTCTGTTATCCAGGATTGGAACAGACCACTAAACAAACTACAACAACAACAAAATCACACTAGGTGAGATCGGCCATATGGATTGCAATTGACATGACGCCATTCAACTTGGTTAAAGACCAAATCTTAGTAAGTCCCAAGCACAGATAAAGGAGTAGGGTTGTGTTAGACCCTCAACAGACAATGTAAAACTCATCGATATACCTTATATGGAAATGGAATACTAAACAAATCACATCAAGAAAATTTTTTATTCATGCCATTCTCAGTTCACTTACATGCTGATCAATCTCAGAAACATATACTGTTCTTCTAATGCTATCTTCTCTCTGAGCCTTTAGTGATCTTCCACTCATCCTTCTCCTTCCTTGGTTAAAACTATTTCTTCTCTGCAAGAGATGACAAAATTGCAAATTTCATTAAACGTGATTGTCATCAGGATTAATTTGCACAGAAAATGCCACATCAATGATATCACACAAATCATTTCAATGGAAACTGGAATCTTCACATAAATAAAATGTTATATGCCCATTGTAGTATGATACGTGTCATATAATCAACTTGGAGTTAATCGTACAACAAGACGACAGATAACAGACACAACAAAATTTTTAGGTAGTGACACAAATCTGAAAAACATCCGAAACTACAATGTAAATTGAAGAGAAAAACACACATTTGCCCAGCTGTGTTGTGATTACAGAAATTGTAGAAGGTTGCAGGCAAATGCAGCCACAATTGTGGTCACAATGCAGTTTGTAAAACATTCCAAACTGCCATATTGCAGTCACAATTGTAGTTGACAACCATAATTTACAACCATGACTATAATACACACAAAACATGCAAATATAACATGGAAAAAACAACATCCATTTGTATAGGATGCATATAACTACAATCAAATACCCGAGACTCAATTCAATTCATCCCAATTTAGAAATTATAGCCACAAAAGAATATTGTCACTGCTTCGAATACTTGGATTTTCTGTTTCAAAGCAATATTGACATTCTACAATGGTGCCCTTTCTCTTAGGTGGTGCAATTGGAATTTCCTTTGTGATTTTTTAATTTTTCCTTTCTGGGTTTACCTCACACAGTCTTTCACTAAATTGATTAAAATTGTGTCTTTACCAGCCAAAACATTGTCACAGGAAATTTTTGATCAAGTAACAAATTTCCATACACAAAATTCATGACACAGCCCTGCAAAAACCCTCACTAAAACCGAAAAATGCGAGATCAAAGGCAGAACAATCCTACCCTTCGATTGTTCGGGAAATTCTCATTAGCAGAGGGCTTAGTGCTGACCAGAAAGTGGGTTGGTGAGAGTTGATTAAAGCCCTGAAAGCCATGATCATGATTGGGAGAATATGATGAAGGGAAAAACTCCTTCGCCAAAGGATTCAACTTTGTGAACATGTCAACCAGCTTCTGCACACTGAATTCAGATTCAGCCTTAGGTTTTGAGTCCATTTTGTTGGCATCAGCGGGAATCTCAGCAACCGCAGCCATGGAAAATCAAAGCCACCACCCCACAAAAACCCTCAACAATTTGCAACACTAAAAGTCCAAAAGCTTAAATTTTGAGACCGAAAACCGAAAAGAAACACAAGGAATCTGTGAGATTCCCTTGTTCTGCAGACACCCAGAAAGAAAGAAAGAAAGAAAGAAATGCAGAATTTGCAGAAGCAGAAAATGTGATCACATAAAAAAATTTGAGAGCACGCTGTTTCAGAAAATTGGAAATGAACAAAAACCAATTTGATCAATGCTCAGGAATTGCTTAAAAAACAATGAAGCAGAAATGGAAACAAGGAGAATTAGGGTTTAGAAATGAATCATCACACAGCTGAGGAGAGGGAGAGAGAGGAGAGAGAGAGGTGGTGTTTGGAATAGCATAGGCTTTGGCTTTAGCTACTACTATCTTGGCCTTTGCCTGTGTTGTGTGGGTTTTTTTATTTCTATTCTTTTTTTAATTTTGAAAGTACAAGTCTTTGGATTTAGTTATTAAATTTAATTAGAGTGTATAAATTGTATAAATATTTTTAATATTTGTTTTTTTATTTCTTGAACTTTATATTTGATTGTTATAAATGCTAAGATAAGATTCTTCACAATAATTATAGTTGAAAAACTAGCTCAGAGAGCTCAAAACTAAAAAATTATTTTAATAAATCAAATTTTTGGTAAATTTATTTTTGGAATAGTTGAAAAATGTAAAATTATGTAAATGATACACATAATAAAATTTTACTTTAACTAGAAAAAATTAAAAAGAAAATTTAATAATATTTAAGGATAAAAAGGAAATAAATATAAAAAATCTGTAAACTAGTATTTTTAAAAAGATATTTCAATTAGTGTTTAAAAAATATTAGAAATTACAAAGAAAAATTCATTTATCAAACAATAAAACAAAATTTTCAGCTACTAAAAAAATATAAATTAATTTAAATGTCTTCTCAAACACACTCTAAAATCTAAATTTTATATTTATAGTTATTTCTAATTTGTTAATTATCTAAAACAATTAATATTAAAATTAAATTCTTAGATAGGTGTGGAAATTCTTTGAGTGGATTTTTGGTAATAATCTTAACATGTAAAAAAGGGTCATCAAACCATATGAGTAAAATATTTTGACGATTTAAAAATGTCATAAATCATTTTTTAAAATAATTTTTGATGGTTAAAAATCATCACAATGTGTGAAACTTTAAACACAATGAACAAAGAGAAACTAAAAGTAATTTTTAAAAAATTAGAGGGATTAATAAAAACATTTTTTTCAATGACTAAAAAAATAATTAAACAAATTTGAAGGACTAAAAATATATTTAAGTCAAAATTTTTTTATTCAACATATAAGCTACTTAAAGTTGTTTAAGCTCATAATCAACTATAAATCTAAAATCAATTCTAAGTTTTTATCCTATGTGAAATCAAAAGTGTGAAAAACTATCCAAAATCAATTATAAACTCGAAATCAATTTTGCAATGTTAAACTAAACATGCACTAATAAATTCTCAAGTTATTACGTGATCAATGTTAATAAGGGTATTTATATTAAATTTATTAAAATAATGAGAATGGTGATGTGAAAAGTAAGATATAGAGGTGTAAATAGAAACTCCCTTATTTCATGGCATTGTTGTTTACTTTTGATCATGGGCCTGGTGTCGTTTAGTATTTTTGTCTGCTCTGATTAAAGGAAAAAAAATATCTATGGACCCAAAAGCAACTGTAAAATTTGATTTGTGATTTGAACTAAAAAAATAATTTGCGAAACGATCAATCCATTCTCTGTTTTGTGTCATGAAATGAATATTCTTTTTTTGTTTGTTTGAAAGCCATAAAATGAAATTTTAGTGAGATAGATTATTATGTTTAAAATGTTGTTAAGTTTAAAATATTCTTTTACATAATTTTATTGTTTTTTAAATTTGTATTAGTATATTAAACTCAATCATGTGATATATTTTAATTTAAAAAATAAAGTCAAATTTTCTTCTCTCTAATTTTATACAGTTCATCTTTTTCGATAAAAAATATCATATTTTTCTAAAATTACTATTTGAACCCATAGAGTAACCCGTTTTATCCACAAACTTTTTATGAATAAGATACAAACCTTAAAAAAAAAATATTTATTTTGTAAATCGAATTTATTCAATCCGTCTAAAATATATATTTGGTGTACCAGACTTTAAACGAATCAAACCGGTATACCCACCCCTAATATATATTGATTCCTTATTTTTAGTTTTGTTTTGAAATTTCTACATATAATTAATGTTCCATAAAAATTATATACCACACGGAAAATTCACATGACAAAGAAGTAGAAGTGGGGCCTAAAACGAAAAAGACTTAACAAGGATCCCCACTTTATGCAGGACAAATTCTACTTGGCCAATTCTTGTTAAAATGGTTTTTCTTTTTTGCCCATGTAATAAGTTTAAAAGAAAACGTGTTAGATGAAGGACACACAACCAAACCTGAGCAGAATCTAAGGTTATAAATTAAGTTGTATTTATTTAGGCTTAATTGCAAATTTTATATCAAATTTTTATTATTTTGTAAATTTATCATACAAATTTTATTTTTCATGTATTTTATCACAAAACATTCAAAATTTTATGAATTTTGTTATTCAAGTTTTTTTCTTTATGAATTTTATCATTCAACTTTAACATTTTATTATTATTTTTTTTCATTTTACTATCATGTTAATAACAAAACGATGTAAAAATACACTTTTATAAATTTTTGTAGATTGATTATAATTTTAATCAATGTATAATCGATTTTATAGTTATATTTTCATACTTACCCAACTAGGGTTTACATATCCTTTCTATAAGCCAAAGTCCTATTTGCATACCCCTTCGGATAGTGTATAACTTTCCCACATTCTCACTTAATGTTATACGTTACATTTTATTGAACTCGCCCAACAACTAAGTATACAACTAACCATCTCCCTAAATCAAGGATCATACATACTTACTAAACATACAATCACATCATGCATTTCATGGTCTTATTATCAAAGGGGTTCTTTGACCTCATATGTATATTCCACTTTAGTCTAAGTGATTTGTCTACTTTCTTCTCTTGCCAAAGAATTAATCTTACATTTCTTGAATCTATATTCCTGGTTTTAATTATGATAAACCATTAGTAATGCAAATTGTAAGAATGGTGAGATTGTATGATGACTAACATTTTGCTTAGGTGTTTCAGTGTTAAACATTCTTAAGAATTAGTTATGTGCATGCTTTTTGATATGCTTAGAACGAAGTTTTAAAAAGTTGTCTCAGAACTACTGTCAAGGGTAAAAATCTTAGAAGATCTTTTGAAGCTCATTTGCATGATGAAGAGTGTTTGAGTACTTGAACTTGACAATATACAAGACAAAAAGACCTTACATAGAAGACATATCAAAGGCTACAAAAAGAGCATTCAACATCAAAATAAGTTACATCAGAGTCTACATCAGAATGATGAAGATCTTGATTCTAAGAATTGATCTCCATAATAAAGTTCAGAATGATCTAAGCCTGTGCCTTAAGGACAACATCTTGTCTTCCATTATGTAGTCAATGAAAAAGACTGACTCATCATAAGACAAAAGATCTTTCATATCTAACCACACATATTGATAACTCATCAGAAGACTGCAACAAAGAATCAAACCCATACTCCCTCATTTACCTACATGCACTTTACCACTAGATCAAGGCATTTATTTTTTTTAGTTGTGAGAAATCTTATTTTTATACCATTTGTTGTATATAAATTCTTATATGTAGATTATATATATAAATGGACCTAGATTATTTTTATACAATGAATCAAACTTGAAGTTTTACTTTCTTCTTATTATTTTTAATGTTTAACTATTTAATTTAATGAATTAATACATTGTTTATTTTTTTATTTAAAATATTTGGTCACTAAAAAATGTTAATAAAAATAAAAATAAAAATACAATAATTTTTAAAAAAATAATGTATTTATAAAATAAATATTAAAAATTGATTTTAATCAATATAACTTTATTTAATTTAATTTTGCTTCTAAAAAAAAGGAAAAATTGATTTAAAACAATATTAGTTTATCAAAAAGAATGATTTGAAACAATATGATTAAAATGATCAAATCTTTACTATTCTTTTATAATATAAAATTAGTGTCCTGTTTTTTTAAAGACGATAACTTATTAAAAATAAATTCAAATATTAGATATAGATAAAATGATTTATTTGGTCATTTATCTTATTTTTTTATTCAATTTGATTCTTTATGTTTTAGAAAAATTCATTTTGGTCCTTTATCTTTTTAAATTAGTTCAAAATAGTCATTTCGTCCATCTAAAGTTAACACCCTCAATAAAATAAAATATTTACGGATAAAAACTATCACAAATTGTAAGGGTTTTATTTATCTTTCTTCAGCTTCCTCTTTCTCTTGCTCTTGCTCTTGTTCTTTCCTTTTTTTTCTTCTTCACCGTGAACAATGACAGTGGAGGTGCCGACGACGAAATCAACAAGTCTGTAGATTTAGAAATCAAATGTCATTTTCTTCTTTTTTTTACTTCCACATAGTTGCTCCTTTCTATTTCCACTTCTCCTCTCTTATCCCCTCCACACCTCCCAACAACCACCACTTTTTCCACATTCAAACATCAACAACAATCAAATCCAAGAGTTTCTCTTGAACAAATTACAAAATAGATCTAGAAATCAAGAAAAACAAAATCATAGAAATTGAAAAACCATAAATTGAACAAATTTAAAACTAAATACCAAAATCATATCCAAGAAGCTCTTTTGAATAAATTACAAACAAATATGAAAATAAAGGTAATGCAAACAAAAATCAACGAAGAAGAAGGCCTTGGCGAAGGGTTATGGGATTAGGGTTGGCACTGTCGATGGCAGAGAAGAAGGCCTCAATGGAGGGACGTGGAGGGAACGTGATAGTTGGGCATAAACACAGCTCTGCGTCGAAATTGGTGTGGGAGTGAAGATCGATGCGAAATGATGGAATGGGGAGGTGTAGGGGTGGGGTTTTAGATTTGGGACTTGGACTAGCGTTGAGAGTGTTTGATTTTTTGTTTTGTAAGTTGGGTAGAATATGAGGGAGGAGGAAGGAGTAGGGAAAATAAAATGAGGAAGATGATGGATAAAAAACTTATATTTTGTGACGATTTTTAACTATCAATATTTTTATTTTATTAATGACGTTAACTTTAGATGGACATGAGGGTATTTTGAATTAATTTAAAAAGATAAAAACTAAAATGAATTTTTTAAAAGATAAAAAACTAAATTGAAGAAAAAAAAAAGATAAAAGACCAAATATGTCATTTGGTCTTAAGAATATTAAGTATATCATTTTACGTCATTTGATATTTATCAGTTAATTTTATCAAACATTTTCAATTATTAAATCAGTTAGCCTATAAACTTTCATTTTTTAACTCTTAACTTATAATTTATAAGTTTTTAGCTAATTTAATCCGTAGTTATTTTACCAAACATGATTACACTTTTATTTAACTCTTTTATCTTTTTCTCTTACTAGGTGTCGATTAAATTTGTGGTGTCTGCAAATTATTATTAGTGTTTTTGTATATATGTAGACTATATCAAACATAATATTTTACGACCACACAAAGCAAAAAACATTTACCAGGCATAGCAAATTAAATGTCACCTATGTCTATAGAGCAATTGGATTCCATTTTTTTAATATTTTTATATATGTATATTATATAATCAAACACAATATTTTACTAGTGAGGGGAAATGCCACCTATAATTTGTCTATAGAGATTTTCTAGGGTCAAACTAGATGCATGCATAGAACCAATAATAGGAAATCTTGACCTATATATAAAAAGATCATGATATTTTGAAGCAGTGATCGATTTGGGCAAACATCTCTTTCGGCCAATGCTGCATCCAATAGAACAACCAAACATACTAACCTTTTCAAAAGTAATTAACCTAACATTAGTTTTTTTAAAATATATTTGTATCTCAATTTATTATCTTCTCCATGAAATATTAAGCATCTATTCTGACAAAAAAGAAAAAAACTACAGTACAATTATACACTTTTGATTAAATAATTACAATTTTGACTAATCAACTGCCTAACAAATTAGGAGTTAAAAGTAAAAGCTGTCATGATTAAGTTACATTGCACCTATGAAATATTATTATGTACATGTCAAGTCAACCATGTTATAAAAAAATCGCGTTAGGAGTTACTTTCAGAAAGAAATATTAGTTGAGACATATAGGTGCATGCAATGGTGCATATGAAATGACTAGTGTGTCAACATCCATAGAACTTTACAAGATACCACTTCTAATTTATAATAGCAACTAAGTAACAAATGTCAAGTCGTGAATTTTCCTTAATTAAGAACAATTTATAATTACAATTTCAATTCGGATTTTATGTGTCGTGTCTTGCAAATTTCCACAATCGTTAAGCATGCGGGAATGAACGTCTTTCTGTGGTGCTGTCATTGAAAAGATGAGTCAAATTTGGTACGTAAAAGCCATAGCTAAAAACAAAAAAAACTTTTTATTCTAAAAATATATAAGTGAATTGAGTAATAAGAGTTCATCGTAATTAAGACATGTCTTAAAATATTTAAGTATTTACCAAAATATTTATATATTATTTATTAACAAAATTATTACATTATCTTTATAAGGGGTGGACCTACGTAGAAGGTTGGAGGCAAGTGTCCCCCTTAAATTTTCACATTAAATTATCAATATATCCTTATTTTAAAAAGATTCACAAAAATACCCAACCAAGCTGTTCTACTCACGTCTTCTACACAAAATACTGTAGTATGTTCTCTTAATCTGAAGCTGCTAATTAAAGCCAATAGTTCATGCATGAGTGAAGAACTAATTGCTGAAGGAAAAATCAAATTATTTCATAATCAACTTGTTATTGAAAGACTTAAAATGGTTGCTATAGGGGAACCATTGTGTTAGTAAAATATGATTTCTACTTTATTTTGTTTACAAAATTACTTGTTTATTATTTTTTTGGATAAAGTGAGTGATCCTGAATATTTATGTAATCAAAATATCAAACAGTAATTTGGTCTAACTATTTACAAAATTAGTATATCATTATCATCTTAGAAGGTATGGTCCCATGGGGGATGTCAAATGAGAAGGTGGCTGAAATGTAGATTGGTAGTACAAAATGGATTGTTTTCATTGTTCTATTCAATCCAAAACAATAATTTAGTCTGACTATATGTGTTCCTTTAGATTATAGTTTATAATTATTTGTTTCTTTAAATTTTCTTTTAAAAAATTTTTTAGGGGCGTTGCCCCCAAACCCATGCCACTAATTATGCGAACATAAATAAATCTTTTTAGATTCGCCACTGGGTATTGCCCCCCTTGATTATTTTTCTAGATCCACCACTTGATCCTTATGATATATAAATATAAATCTTATCCACTAAATTAAATTTTATTTATTGGTAACAAAACAAAATATTAAATCACATGAAAATGAATGCAACATTCACGTATCTTTCTCATAGTTCCGGAAACATTAATCTCCCAGAGGCCTGGCTATCGCTTCGTCAAAAGAGAACTAAAAGTGGGGTTACTCCACCTTTTGACGGCAGCTCATGTTGTCGGTGATAATGTTGTTGGGGGACACGTGGTGCTTGCCAAATGGGTGGTGACAAAATCGCACAACATGGTTTAACGAGGATAATTTTGGTGAGGCAACGTGTCGTGAACATAACGGCTTTCTCGGTCTTTGACAATTGTTTTCACTTTTTAACATTGCGAGTTGGTTTCCAGCGAATTGTTTTGACTCAAAAACCTGTTTTGTCTCTTGATAGCCCCAAATTATATATTTTAGACACGTGTACGAGGACATTTCTTGATGTGCAATTTTCCTATAATGCCTCTACATGTCTTATTTAATTTTTTTGATTCAGCTATAATTACACCTACGACACGTAATGACAAAATCCAATGAAGAAAGAAAGAAGTTGAAAGGGATTGGTCTTTATCATGTTTCTACCCTCCTTCTTCGATGGTTCGTGTAGTGGATATTTAACTGTTGTACAGTTCGGGTAGGCTTCAAGATGAGTTGGAGCAAATATCTTCTTGTTACACAACCAAAATATAATTTTTTCCTGTATTTTATACAATATGATGAAGGAAGTCATTTTTTTTACTATCAAGATAATATGAATATGTTAACAAAATACAAATTTTATTTTTATCTAGTATAACCAATGTCTTGCATGAGATATCTACACAATGAACCTAGATTAGAATGAGAGAGTGACACCCGACCACAAAAAATACTCAAAAGAGTAGGTTAATTAGATGAAATATACTAAAAAAGAATAACCAGAGGATTACTGTTTTTGAAGTTAAGTGTGAACACAGCAAGTGTTGTGTGAGTCTAGTACCAGTAACTAAAAAGGGAGTGAAGCCTAAGGAGACTTTTTGAAAAAAATACTTGAACAGAGCTTGTAGAGAATACTGAGAATGAAGCCTAAAGAGTCTTTTAGAAAGAATACATGAAAGAAGCATGAAGAATCTTAGAGGTTTTTTCAAAGAATACTCGGTGTTAGATCTTGACAGTTCAATATACTATATCCAGTAGATCCAAAACACCCATAATTTTGATGATAATAAAGATATAAATTGTTGATGAACTAATGGTTTATATGAAATGGAACAAGACATATTTGATATAAGCTCATATGATAAAAATTCCTATACCTATGCTTTTATAAGTTATCGTTGAAAGGCTAATGAAACTTGTTTTGTTAACTATGTTATTCAACATCCAACACATTGTTATTAAACAAGTGTCCATTGGTTTATGAAAACAAGTACTTATGTACTAAGTGTCCTTAGGCGTCCGAAAGGACATAACTAACTTCACAATGATTTATATTCAATTAGTTAATGTCCAAATTGTTTTTCCAACACATGAAAACATCTCGAGCATGATTCACTCAATAGATCATTCTTATATTTGTATTTTTCCTGTTGATGTATGTTGTGAAATTATTCTAAAGTTGGAATTTCAAGTCTACAAAGGCAAAGACAAATTGAATGTCATTAGCTTCAAAATCAATCATACAAGTAATGAAGCAGAGAACCACAAAAGCACTATACCTTTGTCTTCTCTCTCTCTCCTCAACAAGTTGTTGTTGATCACATAATTATTTGAGGAAGACGCATATCCCACAATGGATAGTTTATTGAAACCTATAAAAGCAACCTCAAAGATCAACACAAGCAAGAGACTTCTTTCAATAATTTGCAATGTCAAAAGCTTTGGACGCTCACAAACAGAACTCAAAAAGTCTTATCATTTGCTTTGCAAAGTAAAGTCATTTATTGTATTCAAACTTAACTATATATTCTCTCCTTGAGAGATTTGAATATTATATTTAATCCAACTATTGTTTAGAAAACCAGGAGTAACTTAATGATCAAAGAATACTTGGGCCTTTTTAATCTCAAGTGGAGATTAAGGGTAAGCCAAAAATCACATAAAGAATGCTTGTTATAAACAAGAATGACATAGTTAAAACTCGTTTGTAATCAGTTGTGATTAGTGAAACCTTTATAGTTTTGTAAAAGAGAAGTAAACGTAGCTTAGATTGAGTGAACCAATATAAACATTATGTTTTTGTTCTAACTTTTGTCATAACTTTTTATTTTCAATTGTTTCATTCTTATCTTTGAACACACACAAATTTTTATATAAAACCTCTTTGTGAAAATATGTTTTTAATAATTGGATATTCTTATTAAGAGCACTCTCTTCAAACTTGTGATAAACTTCTTTTGTAAAACCTTATATCTTTCAAAAGAGTTTTTAAGTTTACCTAACACACTATTTAACCTCCCATTCTAGTGTATTTTTGTTATTTCAATTGGTATAAGAGTTTGACCTCTTAGGTTGAGCTACTGATAGGGCAGAAGAACAAAGATCCTAAAAGAAATGGAAAATGAAGGACAAGCTCTGGACATGCCACCATTCTTTAAGGGTGTAAAGATATGACTATTTAAAATAAATAATGGTTGCATTTTTTGAATCCTATCATATTGACATGATGGAAGTAGTAGAGAATGGAAACTATATTCCCTATGATGACAACCTTAATGAGCTTCCAAGTGAAACATGGACTGATGAGCAAACATAGAGATTCATGATGAACTCCAAAGTAAGGAGCTCCATAATGTGTGTCATATATGAAAAAGAACACACAAAAGTCCTCAGCTTTAAAAGTGCTAAAGAAATGTGGGACATTCTTATTATAACATATAAGGGTTTCATAGAGGTAAAAAGAAACAAACTCAGTCTCTTTACTCATAAGTATGAGATGTTTACTATGGATGAAAATGAGGACATACAAAGTATGTTTAGACACTTTCACCATAAATCATGTTTTTAAATCTCTCATCAGCTAGACTGGTGCAATCATCTAAACTTTGGGAACAAAATATGTAAATAAATAGAGGCAAAATTCATGTCAAAGTCAAATTTTGGGGGCAACATATACAAGTAAGCTTATTTGAAATATAAAGTGGAGAAAAAAGGAAGAACTTTTGGACAAAAATAAGATTAATGAGTCCATTTTATATGCCAGTAATATAAAAAACGAAGTGATGTCTTCAATTATATTTATTTAAATTATGTGTTATTTATGTCGTTGGAAACAACATCAACATCAACAATATTTTTAACCCAAACTAATTGGGATAGATTATTTATGTCGTTGGAAAACAAATAAAAAATTATAATTCATATTTATGATATTTAAATCAAAATTGACTTCTATCATAATAAAACTAGTTTAAAAGTGTACTATCTAATAATGGTAGAAGTTTTCTCTTAATCTCACTTAGGAAGTCTATGAAGCCAAACAACTCCTTTGCAACCTCTTTCTCGTGTACACACACACACACGAGAGTAATTATTTTATGTGAGAAACATCATTAGATTAAAATGAAAGATTAAGATTGAAACATTTTAAATTCAAATTAAAATTTTATTTAACTACAAAATTTCTAAAAGATTCACCAAATAGGAAATCAAATATCTTAAAGATTTAATTTATGTTATCCTAAAATATCTCAAACATATCACTACTATAACTATCATGACTATTATGATGTTTCCACCATAATTGTCATGACTGCCACCGCAACCATCATCAACTGCAACTACTACCATGACAGTTGTCATCATTACTTCTACCACCACTATAATCATCATCATGATCATCGTTGTTGTTACCAACATGATCTCCTCTCTCTCTCTCTCTCTATATATATATATGCGTGTGTGGGATATGATTTGTTTACATCATATATAAGTCTAATTATACCAAATATACTTTGTTACCTTGTGTTAATCACATGATTTATAATATCTTAATAAATATGAAAATTTTAATATAATTTAATGATAATCAATTAGTTATCTTTACTTAATAAATTAAATCATTTGATTGATTTGCTTTTTAAAATTAATTATTTATCAAAATTATTAATAGTAATATATTTTTACAATTTTTCTTGCAATTAAGTATATATTTATTTGATTCTTTATTATTTTCGTGACAACAGTTTATTCTTGTCTCGTTAAAAAAATATACTTGTAGAAAAAATAAATGTATAATGTAATTACAATTTAAACATATTTATAAATTTTATTATTCTTTAGTTTATGCATTTTATTGAAAAAATATCATGTAGTATTTCTTTAACCTATATTAACAATAAAAAATGTACATAATTCGTACGAAAAAAATCTAGACTTTATTACGTGAAACATTTGTAGAAATTATTATTTTGTTAATAAATTTTATAAATAATTAAAAAAATCGATCAAATAATCTAATTGATTGATTATAATTAATTAATTGATAGTAATAAAATATGTTAATTAGATATTATAAACTGTAAGATTAATGATGTAGATTTCAAATAAGTCACAAAGAGAGAGGACTATCAAACATTAGTATAGTCCAAAAGATGAGTCATATGGGACTAAGGAATAACATAAAATTTATAACTTAATTTAAATTTTTTACTATTATAGTTAGGTTTTTTTTACGCAATTATTCTTAGAACTTAAAGTTAATTAGAGACACAAGAGTTGCTTGAAATCCTTTTAATCATTATAATTTTTTTAATTCATTTATAATTTAAGTTTTAGTTTTTGTTGTTATTTTGATTTTAAGAAGAAAGGAAAAAGTAAACACGTATTGCAGATCTATTACATATTTACATGTTGATATGTCACAGTTAATTAAAAATTCATTTAATAATGATTTATGAATATAACCATTAGAAAGAAGAAGAAAAAATAATAACAACCAAAAGAATGATATTTTTAATCACATATCATATTATAATTTAAATAAATAGATACATATGTAAAATAAAAAAGTAAATAGATCTTTTTACTCGAACAAAAAGTCCTATAGTTTACAACTCTTTTTTATATAATAATTTGACCTATTACTCCTCAACCCCCATCCATTTCCTGAGAAGAAAAGAATAAAAAAGTTCGAACTACTTACTCATTATTCGGAGATGAATCATAAAATACAATACATTTCTGAAAATAATATAATTTTCTTACTATATATTCATATTTATTTATTTTAAAATTAAGCCCTTCTAGTCATGAGTCCTAGGCTATCGCCCCTCCAAACAAACCTAGCTAGGACCATCCTGATTGAGATAGTAAGCATGTATTCTATATATAAACTCTTCCAGTACACTTTCTAACCTTGTATGATTCAAATTATAAATCAAACAGTTTGGAACCATGGTTTCTCCATACATAAATTTGTTTTGTTTCTCTTTTGAAATGCATGGTTTTGTCCAAACTTCATATAAAGTCGAACATGTATCTAACCATATACTCCTATTTTTAAGAAAATGATCATTCATCCTTTTCTTTAAATAGTTTTAATTTCCTAACTATAACTAATTTAGTTCTAATTGCTATCCCTACCGAGTGTTTTGTTGGCCTGGAGTTTAAATTCTGAAGCCTTAAGTCGTCCTCGATCGGGTCGAAACTAGCAACATCCAACAACAAACAAATGATATCCCTAAAATTTAAGGGCAATTACATAATTGCTTCTTGTTCTTTGATTTAGTCAAAAGTTCCCCATCTTCATCATCTTTCCTCTGTGCAAACTAAGTTTTGCAAACCCAACATGACATCCTAAAGGCCTATTCATAGTCTAGCTCGAATATTTGGAAACGTACATATCCTTAAAATCATAATCTGAACATGCAAATTAAATATTAGTTAATTATCCTATTAATGCTTCTCTACTAATTAATATGTTCGTAATTAGCTATCAACCATCACAACTTATATATTGCAGCTTCCATACGTACTTCTCTACAGATTGTACTCCAAAAAAAAAAAATACACTTCTCAACAGATATGTTGATTGACTGTCAGTGACCAAGCTTGTCTACTGATGTGTGTATTAGTTGTCACCTATCAAGTTTATCAACCAAAGGCTTCACCATTTAAATTACTAGTTTCCTGATTCAAATCAATATATCAATATCAACTCTTAAGTTTATTTTGGGTTCAACAGCTTTGTTTACCTTTTTTTTTCTTTTTGGGTAAAAAGGACCTTATTTAATGTACCTCATATTGGCTATTTTTTCAATAATTGTTTCTGAGCTAACATCCATCTTACCTAATCTAACTCAATAATTAAATGTTACATACTAATAGTTAGGTACTGAATTTGCTTCTATAAGTATTGAATATGCTGGTCTGTCTAATATAATAAAGTTAATCTGTGAAATACTAATCTACAGTAACATTATCGTGTTCCATATTAATAGACAGTTCAATCGGTCTGAATTTACGATATATATCGGTTGATTATCATATGGTTAATATAGATCCATAATATCTATTCTAATAATTTAAATTTTATAAAAAAAATTATCCAAATGAAGGCTTCTTAATACCTAATATTTTCTTCGGTTAAATGACGATTTTTTTAGTGTGCCTAAAAGTTTTTCGTGGGTCTATGATCATATGATATATGTTCACATTATTTAGTTAAGCACTTAAGCATGTCTTCATGTGATGTACAATTTTGTTTCCATTTGTTTCTTTATACCCTCTAATAATGAAGTCCAATTAAAAATCAAGATTCACGTGCGTGAAGATATTGGATTGTCTCGCTTGCGAACGTTTGATATAGAAGGAAAAAACATCAATCATGCTACAATCACTACTTATCTTTTGGCGGGGTCCAATGATAGCATCGTTCCTATCATCTTAATTTCATAATAGTTAAATACTTCTTTCCCTCAATCTTCTCCAAATTATAACATGTTCTAAAATTTTGTCAGCACATCAAACTTCTTTTATTTATATATAATATAAAGTATGTTCAAGAGAATCAAAGCAGATTACATGATGAGTTTTTTAGTCAACTATATCCACATGACGATATAAGTGTTAGGCACGGTATAAATTTCTAGACGAAGTAATTGTAGAGGGTTAGGTAAAAAAAAAACATAGGGTCTACATCTATGAAACAAATAATAAACACTTAAAAAAGTTATTCGATTGTAGAGATTTGAACCAACATTCTTTCTCTCTTTAATTTCTTTTAGATGAAGATGCCAATTTTTTAGATATGGTAGGTATTATGTATATTTTATACACGTTTGATTTGCACTTTATATGATCTACGTTTCTGTCGAAGATCTTATATACCTGGAAAACAATGATTTCGAGGTGTAAGATCGATATAGGGAGATTAATGACCAAAGCATTTATCGTCATCCCTAAATCAGACGGACATTGATCGACGATCATAAATGTTCGTTCAGTGTTGTTTGGTAATTTATAGCAGGTTGATTATGCTTCTAAACAAGGATTACACTATAAAGGAAAGTGACACGATGAGGGTTATTTTATAACTGTTGTAATGTGTGCATGCAAGAAAAAAATATACAAATACTAACAGTGTCCCAAGATTAAGAAATTAAAAAAATATATTTTATTAGAATACATAAAATTGTATTCTTCATAATTTTTTTTTACTTGATCTTCTATAATTTTTTATATTATTTTTTTTTCTTTTAATTTCTTGATCACTGTCCTTAAGATATTAAACACTAGTTAATAAAACCCATAATATTAACAAGTACCCTCCTAAACTAGACCCTTCCTCTTCAATTTTGGCGATATTGTTAAAGCCAATGAAGCTTCCAATTAATAGTATACAGTATGTACAGCCGAGTCATTGTTAACTCAACATAAGAATTAGTTAGTTTATCTACGTGTTTCTGTAATTAGAATACTCTATATAAGCTATTGTGTAATTATGCTGTAACTAACTAATTCATTAATACAATAACATATTTTGTAATAGTTTTAGTTTTCTCTCATTCTCTTTCACTTACATGATATTCTACATGATATTCAAAGCTTCTGATAATTGCTAAGTATATGTAAAGTTACATGTAAATTATTTAGCAATTATTTCATTTTTTCCTCTTTTAATGTTTCTTTTTGTGATTAAAACATAGAAATTAGTTTCTTTTGAGCTTTTATTCAGTGGATGTTAAAACTAGTTGATTTATGAGTTGTTGGTTGCATTTTTTTTGTAGAAATTCACTACAAGAGCATGAAAGGTGGATTCAAGGTCTGGAACTATTTGCTCAGCGCGACAGGAGCTACCCGCTCAATGCGAAGGCCCGCGCAGTGCGACTAGCCTGCTTAGCACACAATCACTTATCCAACTGAACATTAAAGGCGCGCTCAACATGACATTTCACGCTAAACAGCACAACCACAATATTAGACTGCATTTTAAGGCAAAAAGGAGGCAAAATGAGAGTATCTTTTACCAACTTGGAGAGATAGAAACCTCAAGCAACTAGGTCACGAAGGAAGCTCCTTCAACACCATTTTGGACCGCACTCCATTTCTAGGGATAGAGTGGTTTAGTTGAGCCTAGGTTATCACCTTTAATCTTAACGCAAATCGGTTAATGTAACTCTTAAGGGATTATGAGCGAAATTAAGTGATTTAGGATCTTGTACTTGAGAAATCAAGGTTAGAATATATTAGTAGATGAATGTGAGCGGAAATAATATTGAATAACGAAAAACCTTTTATATTGCATCAAAGTTAGTTTCGGTTAGTTGAGTACCCAACATTCGTCACATCATATTTCAACCATCACCGCATCATTCCGAGTGTTTGTGTTTCTTTCTCTGTATTTATTACGCTTTGTAGTTTTAATTAAGTCAAATTTAGTTATATGTCATTTACTCTACAAAATAAATCGATTCATTAATTACTCAGAAACAAACGTATATTAATTCTGAGTACAAACAAAGTCCCTATAGAATCGATATTCAGTGTTACTGTTTCTTTATTACTTGGACAAATTGATATGCTTGCCAAAGTGTTAACAACTTTCTAAAGCCTTTAATGGCATTCAATCCTAATTTTTTTGTTTCTGCAAGCACACTCTGATCGTGCATTTTGTTGTTTGTGTGATTCAAGCGAATCCGCAACTTGTTCCTTTACTTTGATTGTGGTTTATTTAATTTTCCGATCGAGAAGTTTGTGTTTCTTCGATCGACGTTTGGTTCGTGTTTGGATTCCAATTCATTTATGGTTGAGCTTTGTTTTAAATTGCGATTTGTTCTTTATCACGTGAGTTCTCTGTTCAATCTTCTCAATTCGTGGTTTCTCTAATCGCAATTTTTATGATCTTAAGTTGACCAGACTTGGTACAACTAGGCTTGTTTCAATACTTGTTGCTGATGCTACCCTCTATAGGTCGATTGTTGGGGCACTCCAGCATATTACTATAACTAGGCCAGAATTGGGCTACCATGTAAACAAGGTATGTTAGTTTATGTTAGAACCCATGGAGGAACATTGGAAGGCTATCAAGCACATTTTAAGGTATCTAAAAGGTACTATAAACTATGGGTTGTCACTAAAACATGCTCCTCAGGGACAACCTTATGCACTAGAAGCTTTTTGTGATGTTGATTGGGGAATAAATATGGTTGACAAAAGATCAACTTCAGTGGGATGTATTTTCTTTGGTCCTAACCCTGTTTCTTGGTGTTCAAAGAAACAATCTCTTGTTTCTCAGTACATAAGCTGAAGATATAAGCTTGGCTGTTATTGCATCAAAACTTCTATGGATTCAATCCTTACTAAGAGAACTCATAATTAAAATTACTACTCTAATTATCTAATGTGATAATCTCAACACTATGGCTTTGAGTCATAATTTGGTACTTCATTCAAGGACAAAATACATGGAGTTAGACATCTTTTTGTGAGAGAGAAAGTATTGGATAAGTGCATGCTAGTGTGTCATATTCCTGCTTACGCTCAACTTGGTGATGTGTTGACAAACTCCCTTGCCAAACGGTCTTTTCTGAATTTATGGTCCAAACTCAGTGCTTTCTTACACTAAGTTTCAGAACACTTTGCGAAGAGCACTTTGCGTTTAAGGGGAGAATAATAATATATAGTAGTCATTGATGACTCAGCATAAGAGTTAGTTAGTTTATCTAACTGCTTCTGTAGTTAGAATGCTCTATATAAACCATTATGTAATTTTGTTGTAACTATCTGATTCATTAATACAATAACATATTTTATAATAGTTTTAGTTTTCTCTCATCCTCTCACCTACATGATATGTTACACCAATTGGAAGGAAATTTGACAAGAAAACAATATCATCATGTCCAAAATATACCCCTTATCTCTTTCTCATTTAAATTTGTATGTTGACCATTTTTTTTTAATTTAATACTCAATTTCTTTTTAATTATCGCCAATTCAGGAAAAAATGTTCTTATTTATATGTAGTTTTCAAAGTTCAAAATGGTAATATTATTTACTAAATTAAAACTTAAAAAAAGACCATTAAAAGGAACATATATATATATATATATATATATATATATATATATATATATAAGGAATTTAGGAAGAGAAAATGACACATGGAGATAAAACTTTCAAACTCAAAAAATTACAAAGATACGTATATTTACTAGTAACGAGTTTTTTTCATTAGTTTTTAACTTTTTTTGAAACACTACTTGAATTAGTGTTTTTTAAAATTTTAACTTTTAGCTTCTAACTTTTTTATGTTTACTCCTTTTTGTTCTTAAATATTTATTAGATTTCCTTTTTAATCTTTCATATTTAAGGTAAACTTTTATTATTTTTTATCTTTTATGTAATTTTACATTTTTCAACTACTTTAATATATAGTTTTATCAAATAATTATGATTCAATAAGACAGTTTTCAGATTTTAGCTAACTTTTAGCTATCAACTAGTTTTTTAACTTCTAACTAACTTTTTAACTAATTTTGCCAATCACAATCAACGAATGATGAATTTACTTAATTCGAACAATATTTTTTTATATAGAAAACACATGTGTATGGTAAGGGTGAGCCAGTAAAGTAAGATGCTTAAGGGTATTTTTGAATCTATCTTTTTAAAACATTTTTAGAAGAAAATAATTAAGAAGAAAAAATGAAATAATCTAATCCATTGGTTAAAATTAACTTGTATATAAACTAATTTATAGCATCTCTCTTATATTACTTTCTTCAAAATCTTATTTCTAACTTATACATAAGCTAATTTTAGCTTATAAAAAAGTATATTTTATTTTTTTATTCTTTTATAAATACTTATTATTTTTATTTGTAGGAATCAAAGACAATATTGGTGGAGTTTATAATAATTCATCCATCATACTCAATCATTTGAGCTTGAATCTTCAGTTCACCTATAAGTGCTTATGAAGAAATTTATTATAAATTCAAAATAAAAAAGTCATTTAATGTATCCCAATATTTGATATTTAAATTTCTTGCAAAAATTAAATATGCAATAATCAAAACTACTTTTTAAAACTAAATTATTTATATAATAATATAATTGACTTATTATTAATGACTAAGGTAGAAAATGCTATTTTATTAGTTTTCATAGTTTAGCCCTAACTTTAAATAACATTAATTTCTTCGTAGACTTTTTAAATATCGTGAAATGTGTTAAAACTATTCTAACCCAAGCCAGAGTTTTACAGATCAGTCGTTAGATTGAGTTCAATAGTAAAATTTTATTCTTAGGAAGGTTAGAATAAATTTAAACTTGTATTCTTGAACTCAAATTATCTATATCTATTAATACATATTTCCAAACTGCAAGATATATTTTAAATAAAATTAGGAACGATAAAAAAATTTGTTTAAATTAAAATTGACATTCTTTTAATCATTAATAGTTTTGGTAGTAGTTGTATTTGTTAATATAACATTACCTGATTTATGAGATGCATAAAATATTATTAAATATATTTTTTAAGAATAAACCAGCTAGTATAGCATATGGGTCACGCCTACGGGTCAATCAAACTAGTTAAGAAAAACAAATTATAAATATGTATATTGATTTCAAAATTATTAGTATCGCTTTCACACGTTAGTTCATGTTGTGATGAGTTTTCATTCATGCTTTATTTTGTTGACTACAGTATAATTAGTTAGTCATTCTAGTCCTATTATGTCTATTAATCAAATAAAAACAAATAAAAGAAAGACATACTTCTTTTTAGAAAAACTAGAAAAAGAAAATATTGAGAGTTTTTATTTGATACTCAACTAACTTTTTTTCATCATTATTCACAAAAAAGAAAACACTCTTTTTATCATCATATTGATCCATTTTAGATGTAAAATGGTACTTCCAGAGTTGGGAATTAAACTCAAATCGGTAATTACGAGACACAATTAACCAACTAGTTGTGTTAATGACTTTTAACAAAAAAAATTTATATCATGGAACACGTAAATTAATTGATACAATTTTTTTATATTTAATAATCTAGAATTTTAACTTTAAATATATAGCAGCATAAAAAAATTAAAAAAATTATCACATAATAATTTGATGAGTTTAATTATGATACAAAGACAATTTTACAGTATCATCTATTCACAATTATTATTGATAAAGTCAATAAATTTATTATAAATTATAATTTCTAATTAAATAACATCATAAAATTATTTTACACTCTCAATACATATATTTTTTCCCCTCTTTTTAGTGAACTATATATCTTTTTTCTCTAATCTTATTCTTCTCATGCAAAATTACCTACCAAAAAGAAGATTACCTACAAGATTAGCCATTGTTATCGAGACTAAACAAGAAAGGAAAAAAAGAGAAGGACGGTTGATTGAGAATAATAAGGTGTGATAAATATAAAACGCCCTTGACCCATAGGGTTTGTCCCCACAAAAGCAGAAGATAGAAAAGATGTGTGTGTGTGTTGGGGTGTGTCTGCACTAAAAGTTGGCACTAGAAGACACAAATCACAAGTGTCTGCCTTGCAGGGTCCTTCTGTGGCTTGATTGGATTGGCAGCCACAGTATATTCTTCCACATCCACTCAATAATATGCTCCTATTGACCTATTCCTATTCTTTGGTTCTTTTTATCATCTCCTCTATTTGCTGAAAGCCCTGTGGGGTAGCTACAAAACTTTGTCTCTTTCTCACTTCCCCCTTTCGGTTATTGTAGACCCCTAGAATTGAAAGATGATGAAGTGAAATCATGATGGAACCAACATACGTACACGGTACACTACTCTTTATTTTCCTAACCCTTATCCTACTACCTTGTTCCATGTTCATGGAATTAAACCCTAGAAATGAAAATATCGGTGGTCAATTGCATGTGTACAATTTTATCTTGATAGATGACTAACATAAAGTATCCTAGCTAAACATGGTATGATAAATGAAATGTTTTTTATAATTAATGGTAGGCCTAAGGCCTTGAAGAGATGAAGCATGCGCATGCCATGTTTTGATTTTTCTTTGAGACAAAAGTTTTGTTCCTAAATGTCTGAAAGTTGATGGTACGATAGCTTTTTTTGCAGTGGATAATTAACTATATGTGCGCTGTTTGTGGATATTAATTATAGAAAAAATGGTAGCTAGCGTGTGCCATTTCTTTGTTGCTTCTTTCTTGCAACTTTCTTCCCAAAGTGTTGGCCATGGGTGTTTGAGTTTGGACGCAATCTGCATATTTGGGACGAGTTCAAGGAGAGGACGAAAACTTTATTTCAGGAGAGGGTTCAGTGGTTATTTGAAAATGCAAATGATTTTATATAGAAATAAAAGGTGCAAATGATTGTAAATTGCAGCAAATTCAGTGATTAAAAAAAGCTTCTCAAAGTGAAGGCATGCAGGTGTATGAATAGTGTTAGCGTAGGATAGTCTAGTTTTTTAATCCAAATAATACAAATTAATTAATTATTTATTTAAATAATACATCCAAAATATTATGTATATGAGGCAAAAAAATTAATATATTGCAATTTTAAAAAATAATTACCAAAATATTGCACTTTTAAACCTATTTACAAATCTATAGCAATGAATCACGTCGATATAGGACGTGTTTAATCACGTCGATATAGGACGTGACTGGAGCTAAGTCACGTCGATATAGGACACCAGGTGGTGACACGTGTCAGTTTAGGCCACGTGTCATTTTGCGGAGCGATGTATATAAACTTCGGAAGATCATAACTTTCGACTGGAATGTCCGATTGAGTCGAAATTGGTGGCCACGCGCTCGAAATTGAGAGGAGAATCTCTTAGCAATGTCAAAATTTTTTTTTTCCAAAAGATGTCTCTGAGAACCTCAAAATTACGATTTAATCTTCGAACCTTCAAAAAATTTATTGATTTCTAATTTTTTATTTATTCAATTAGTGAATTGCAAGTTATTTTTTATTTTTCTAATTACTTCTCTTAATTTCGAATTCCTTATGTTTAGCTAGCCTTTCTCTCTCTCACTCTCTTTTTTCGTGATGTATGTGGAAACTATTTATTGATTATTAATTTCATGCTTTGCATAACTAAGATGAACAACGGTTATGCTTTTGTGAACTTCACTAACTAAGCCCCAGACAACTTGGAAGTTTCTTAACACACCCTCCAATTCGAAATGGGAGTTGTTTCAGTCTAACAAGATTCGTTATGTAGTTTCTGCACGTTTGTAAGTATGGTCACATAGATAATGATTAGACTTAATCATCAATGTTTCTATTAAATCATTATTTCATGTTATTGTTAGGTTAATTCATAATTAAATTACCTATTTAATTATTTATCTTATTCTTTGTTCTCATGATCTTTTATCTTTTTAAAAAATAATTTAATTTTTTATCTTATTTTGTTAGTTCAGTTTAGTCTTCATTATCTATGTGACCATACATGCAAACGTGCAGAAACCACATCACGTATCTAATTAGACTGGAACAACTCCCATTTCAAATTGGAGGTTGTGTTAAGAAACTTTCAAGCTGCCTGGGGCGTAGTTAGTGAAGTTCACAAAAGTGTAACCGTTGTTCATCTTAGTTATGCAAAGCATGAAATTAATAATCAATAAGCAGTTTCCACACACATCACGGAAAAAGAGAGTGAGAGAGAAAGGCTAGCTAAACATAAGGAATTCGAAATTAAGAGAAGTAATTAGAAAAATAAAAAATAACTTGCAATTCACTAATTGAATAAATAAAAAATTAGAAATCAATAAATTTTTTGAAGGTTCGAAGATTAAATCGTAATTTTGAGGTTCTCAGAGACATCTTTTGGAAAAAAAATTTTTTGACATTGCTAAGAGATTCTCCTCTCAATTTCGAGCGCGTGGCCACCAGTTTCGACTCAATCGGACATTCCAGTCGAAAGTTATGATCTTCCGAAGTTTATATACATCACTCCGCAAAATGACACGTGGCCTAAACTGACACGTGTCACCACCTGGTGAGTCACGTCCTATATCGACGTGACTTAGCTCCAGTCACGTCCTATATCGACGTGATTAAACACGTCCTATATCGACGTGATTCATTGCTATAGATTTGTAAATAGGTTTAAAAGTGTAATATTTTGGTAATTTTTTTTTAAAATTGTAATATATTAATTTTTTTGCCTGTATATGAATGATATAAAATACTATTTAAGGTAAGAAATTCGTTTTTTCCAAATCAATTTCTCATTTTTTTTTAGTTAAGAAATTTCTCAATAATCAATTTTTAAACGTCCCTTAATTTTTAAAAAAATCAAGGGAAGCAATTTCTTAACTTTTTTTTTCTTTTAACCTTTGTTTTTAAATTATTTTTGTATTTTTTTAATTTCTTCTTGTGTTATTAATTGTCTATATTTATGTTTTGTTTAAACTGAAAATAATATTATTTGGCATATTTATGTTTTATTATTTTTTGAAGAGTTGAAATCCTTTGTATTTTTATTTTATTTATTATTAAAATACATAATTGAAATTAAAAAAAAAACATTTAACCAATAAGTTGAATTGAACTAAAATATTTAAATTATAAAATAGATATAAAACTATAAACAATGATATAAACTTAACATTGTTGGCTTAAGAAATTAATTAACTTAGCAAGATTGGTGATCATGTATCTCCATCATTGACCAACATCCCATGTGAAAGTCTACTTTTCTCCTGGAATATCCCTAAGCCAATTAATTATTCAATCACCATCAGCTTCCTCCCTCAGATTGTTGTAATAGTGATTGAACATAGGCTCTACCATTGCATATGATGAGTAGTTATAAACATACAATTTTAATATTATGAATAATACAAAATTAAGTTATTTTTAATATGAAGAGAAAGAAGTTTGACACTCATATTGATAATTAATTTTTTTATGTCACTATTCTTGAATCTCCTCATGTAATTATGTGCAATGTGTCGAATGTAGAACACAGTGGCAGAACCACTATTAAAACCAGCGATGGCCACGACACTACCTAAAAAATAAAATTTGCAATTATTGAGTGACAAATTTTTTTTTTAAATATTTATATATACTTATATAATTAATTAGGATTAAAAATAAAATTTGGCACTACTTAAAATTTGGCACCACCTAAAAATAAAGGCTGGCTCCGTCACTGGTAGAACACATGCACATAATTATGTGTCGTATGTAACGACCCGCCTTGTTCCTACTGTATCTCTACTCTTAACCATACATTAATGAAATCTTTGATAAAAAGAAAACCCTTTTTTCTTTCGTTGGAGAAAAACTATGGAAAAAAAAATATTTCTTTTGCAATCACATGATGATTATAAACATAAATAGAGCACGTATGGAACATTCCAATCACATACTTAAATCTGTATTTACAGAACGTATTTTAATCATAAATACAATCCATATATAAAATGTACAAAAGTTTTACAAAAGAACAAGGAATAACACCGAGGGTGCGACTAGCAAAACATAAGTGTAACTATCAAAACCAGGAGTGTAACTAGCAAAACATAACCCCTGTCCGGGATCCGTCACATCGACATCCTGGCAACACGGCAGCTTCAACTAGACTGTCGTCGTCTTCCCGGATCACCTACTGTTGTCCATCTGTTCACACAAACCAAGTTCGGGATCATCACAGGTACCAAACCACATGGCACAACAAGGCAAGGATGAGTTCATCATAAAAAGAAAAATTAATAAATAACATTGATCAAGGAAAAACAATCCAAGCAACACAATATCACTGACATATTCAAATATACCAACGCACAACCAGCACGAACACGCGTCCAGGAATAATTCTAAAAGTCAAAGTAAAATTCCTAACATGATGCTTGCTTCTGATTCCACTCTCAACATGCAATGTGGTACCATCCTGGAAATAGGCCAAATCCATGGTCCAAATGATAGTTGTAGTTGTCGTCGGAGTCACTCTATCGTGCACAGGACTCACCCCCCCATGGTGATCAGCCAAATAGGTGTCATAAGGATCTTCCTATAGACGTAGCCCCCCAGTACTTCTCGTACTATTACAATCAATTATCCTATTTCCGCCATGCAAATGATGTATGTCTCTCATGGCATCGTCAATGTATGGCCTGGCACAGGAATGTTCTCTTCTCGGCTAGGATCTCCACACACTCCTCATGTACATACTTACCGCCCTAAGCGAGGGTCATCCCAACACGGGCTACAAACACGTATGTCTCTCATGAGCGTCATCAACGTATGGCCCGGCACATGAAGGTTCTCTTCCTGGCTAGGATCTCCATATCCTCCCATGTTACATATACATTGCCCCAAACGAGAGCCACCCCAACTCGGGCTCACTGATGCTCTGATCGGGGATCTTGCTTGGTCCACTACTCGGTCCCAGCATCCCACGTGTCTATATGTAATCTCTCATCGTGACTCTACCAGGTATAAAATATCTCAAGCCATCACATAGATTGACCTCAACACAAGACACGCATGTCAACCACAACCACGTACATATACAATTCATGTATATACATACAACTCGGCCAACCCATCTCGGCAACCGACATCACAAGCACATTCCTATACAACTCGGCTAATCCATCTTGGCAGCCGACATCACAAGCACATACATACACAACTCGGCTAACCTATCTCGGCAGCCGACATTACCAGCACACACACAACTCGGCCAGCCTATCTCAGCAGCTGACATTACCAACACACACACAACTCGACCAGCCTATCTCAGCAGCCGACATTACCAATACACACACACAACTCAGCCACTCCCTACCCGGTGCTCAGCACCTTCACGAACACTTTGGTAAACTGTTTGGGAGCTTTTCAATATCAAAACGTCAACTCCGCACACATGCAGGGGAGGCTCTTACAACCTCAACTCCCCATTTTCATAACCCACACCAGAACATCATAAATATCAACACAGAATCAACCACAAACACAAGGCGTATCCACTTCCATTAGAATCATATCTCATTGGAAAACAATTTCACACACAGTACATGCAACCATCGTACAGGTCGGACTCTTTGGTCCTCAACCATACTACCTGAAGCTGTTATTAAACGTGATAATCTCCCCTTACCTAATCAAGAGTTCGTTTCACAACTACACGTCGTGTTGCTCTGTGCTTCCGTTCCTACTAGGAGGTCCTTCTCGACGTCGGGCTTTCATGGCAACGACGGTGGTTCTCGTGGGTTGAAGGTAACATAGAAGGTTGAGAGAAAGAGAGTTCTGGGCGCGAGTTTTAGAGAGAGGACGGAGAAAAGCAAGAGGAAGCGCAAAGAAAAGAGAGATGAATAAGCCTCCATTGCGCATTTCTGCTCTTAAGCACCTAGCAGACAGGACATGTCTACCTTGCGTGTTCGGGCAGCAACCACAGCCAATCAAAGTGGACTTAGCACATCCATCATAAGACACGTATACCAAGGTAGAACAATAACATCCAGCACTTATTAAAATAAAGCAAGTAATTAAGCAACATAACACATGTAATATAATTAATAAATACACATATCAAGCATCCAGATTAGCAACCTATAATCCGGGTCGTTACATCATCCACCCACTATCACATCATGAGTATTTTTTTACTCGTGCTTGACTGAAATCAAACATAGACCATCTTGTGGGGTGACATGGCTTTTTAAATTTTTGGGGAAGAAGAGCCATGCTTATGTTGTTCACCCTCGACAATGACAAAGACTATTGGAAGAATTTTGTTGTTTCCATATTGTGCAACAACCATAAGGAGGGTCCCCTTGTACTTACCATACAACCATGTTCCATTAACCTGAATCACGGGCTTACAATATTGAAATCCATCAATATATGGTCTGAAACCCCAAAAAAGACGATGAAATTTCATGAAACTCTCTATTGTTTGACATTCTTGCAGTGACACTGACAATGTTTCCTTCTCCACAACCATAACATGAACAAATTGTTGCATAGCTTGCAACAATCTCGGTAAATCATGGAACAATCTTTCTTAGTTGTCATAGATGTTTTCAACGGCCTTATGCTTTGCTAACCATGCTTTTCAATACGTGGTAGTGTATCCTTTAGTGCTTTGACGTGTGCTATCAAGGTTGGCACTGGAGTTTATGGATCATTTTCAATCAACGTGTGGATGCTTTTACTAATGAGCATATTAGATAACTTTGCATGATCTTGTGAGACTGTTGGATTTGAACATACATGAGATTCACATAACTGTCTTATTTTCCGCTTCTTACTCACAAAGATGTATGTTGCCCAGCACAACCATCATTATCACAAATGACAATTAACTTTGTTGTGTTCGATAATTGTGTCTCTTATTTAACTCCTTTGCTCACATAATACTATTGTAAAACATGTTGTACTGTTTATTTTTTGATTGAAAATTTCTTATGAAAGATGATCACAACATCTTCCTAAGCATTACTCATAAAATTTATAGTCATCTCAACTCAATTCAACACCTTACTTGCTTCCTTAACCTATTTTATTTTTTAATGTATTTTTAAATAGGAATTAAAATTTGGTATCTAAAAATTGAGTTATGTGTTACTTGTGGTTTTCATTGTAATGGTGTAATGGTAATTGTTGATTTAGTGTTGGATTGGCGTAGCTATTAATTGATAACTTAATGGTGAGGCGTTGTGTAGTAATAGGCTATGTTACTCGTATGATTGCTTAAGGTTATATAAGCATTGGATAATTGGTGGCAAAGAAATAACGAGATTTAGAGATACTGTGGGAAAATAACTATTATATTATATTATTATATTAAGAAAATGTAGGAGTTATATAAAATGAAAAACTTTGTTAGGAATTAATTTTATATGAATTTGATTATTTTTCATAACTCGTACTATATTGTTGGCAGGTATTGTGCTTTAATAAATCAGTACAAAATGCAAGAACAGAAAATGAGGACCAATATCCTTTTTAAAATATATCTTCAGTTAAAAAATTAAAAGGCCACAAAAATAAGATTTAGTAGAAAAACAACATATTCGTTTAGTTTTATGAAAAATATTCCGAAGTAGTTACTAATATTTTTCATTTTATATTATTGCATGTTTCAAATTTTATATATTATGAATAAAAGGGAGAGAAAGAATTGCACACACAGAGTCCGAAGACTACACCCACACCCACACATATGGATTATCAAGAATTCACATGACACACACATACACTATTTTTATATGAAAGTAAGTTAAGTATCTGGATCATACAAATATATATACACTATTAGAAAGAATGTTTTTAATATTTTAAATTTAACATCGATTTTTGATAAAAATTAATATTAATAAAAGAGTGATGACATTTTTGTAAATAAATTGATTTTGTTAACATTAATTTTTGTAAAAATCAATGTTAACGTGGTGATGTTAACATGATTTTTGAAAAATCAATGTTAACGTGATGATATTAATATCAATTTTTTTAAAATTGATGTTGTTATGTGAATGTTAACATCAAATTTTTAAAAACTAATGTTAACAAGCATAAGACACCATTGATTTTTATGAAAATTGATGTTGTGTTTTTTTCGAAGCACAACACTCCTTTCCATTTCCCTTCATTTCATCGTATTTGTGTTCTCAGTGTTCTGTTACCAAAGTTCCAAAGTCCAAACCAACCCAATGCTCTCTCTCTCTCTTTCAGACCTCGTCACTACTCTCCTCCCTCCGTTCATTACCCAAACCCAACCCCTCTAATCCGAGCCTCCCCACAATGTCCCTTCTCTTCTTCATGGCTATCCAATGGCCCTCACTACCCCCACCAAAACCCACCCGAACCCGAACCCAAACACAAATCTAAACCTCACACCTGACCCTCGCTCACCCAACTCAAACGCTCTCTTTGTCATCTCCAACCTTCAAGTCGAGCTCGACCTGACCAGGATCGAGCTAGACCCAACCCTCTTGCTCGTCGCCCAAGTTGCTGCACTCGCTCGTCTTCTGGGCCCAGATGCGGCTCGCCTTTAGGCCCGACCACAAGCTCTTTGACATCGTAGTCAACATGCTAGCTAGGGCGAGGGAGTTGGATGCCGCATGGAAACTTGTTCTCCATCACGCCAAGAGAGACGGGGAAGAAGAAGAAGAAAGGTTGCTTTCTGTTGGAACCTTCGCTATCATGATTCGACTTTTGAAAATCAATGTTAACATTGATACTTTTAACGTCAGTAGTTTCAACATTAATTTAAAATCGATGTTAAAAGTAAAAAATAATCGATGTTAAAAACCTATTTTTAGTAGTGATGGGCTATCATGATTACTTCACATGGCATACATATATATTGAGAAGATTGTTTTAATATGAGAGTGAGATAAATAAATTTGAATTATATAAATATATGTGGATGATCAAGATTTCAAATACACATATTGGGAGGACTATTTTTATGTAGGAGTGGGATAAGTAGATCTAGATCATATCATATAAACTTATATGGATGGTCAATATTTAATATTATATGAGATCACTTAAAAAAGCTGAGTTTTTAAAAGTTGAGATGAATTTTGTGATTTAATCTTGTCAAATATTTATTATTTTCTCTCAAACATAAAAAAGTCCTATCATTTATACAGACACTAAACATACATGAATGATCAAGATTTAATATCATGCATTATGTGATTTAAAAAAAAACTCACATGACTTTTTGATTTAATGATTGTCTTATCAATACAGAAATGTATAACCCCTTTAATATTAATTGCACTTTTATTCATTATTGTATGAATATATAAAGTTGGGAGAATAAGTAAATATGTGGCATACAACCATATAAATAAACGGTTAAGAATCACTTAAAGAAGTCATATTCTTTTTAAGAGGACACATCATACGAGAGAAAAATATTTTATATGAGAGTAAGAAGATTAAATTTGAACCGTATTATCAAATATAGACGATCAAGATTTAATGTCATGTAACAACTTATAAAGTCAAGTTAGTTTTTAAAAGGCTAAATTGAAATTTTGGTCCCCTTATAATTTCAAAATCACGATTTGGTCCCTATTCCTAAATCAAATCATTTAAACCCCTATTTTTAAAAATAAGCAATTTTGGTATTTTCGTCAATTGATAATCCAAAGTCAAATATTAATTTTGATGTTACATATTGATGTTAATGTGAAATTTATGTAGGCAATTGACATGATACTTATGTGGAAAAAGATTAAATGAAGTGAAAAATAAAAAGTATTTTAATAGAAATTAAACTCACGACCCTTTATTTATAGATAAGACAATAAACCATTAACATACTTTCTTTGTTTAGTTACACACATTAACATTATTTTCTATGTATCATTAGTCATAATTTATTAATTTATTTTTCAAATGATCAAAATTTATAATTAAAATATACTTAATATGTAAACCTTTTTAATTTTATTTTATATTATTTTATATGTTTTATTTTGAATAGTTTAAATATTTTTATTTTTATTTTACCAATTTATAGTTAAATTTCATAAATTATATGAAAATTATTTACAATTTTTTTTAAAATGATTTTAATATACAAGTTATTTTTACTGTAATTATTAACATAAAATTAAAAAAATATTTATATATTAAATATTTTTTAATCTATAAATTTTGATAATTTGAAAAGAAAAATTAATAAATCTTGACTAATAATACATAGAAAATAATATTAATGTAAGTAACCAAATAAAGACAAAGTAACTGTCTTAGTGGTTTATTGCTTTGTTTATGAATAAAGAATTATGAGTTCAATTCATATTAATATATATATTTTATTTTTCACTTCATTTAATCTTTTTCCACATAAGTGTCATGTTAAATATTTACATAAGATTTACATCAGTATCAATATATTGTATTAAAATCAATGTTTGACTTTAGATAATCAACTGATAGAAGAATCAAAATTACTTATTTTTTAAAACAAGGAAATTAAATGTCTTCATTTAGAAATAAGTGGACCAAAATTGTAAATTTAAAATGATTGAAGAACCAAAATTATAATTTAACCTTTTTTTAAAAGTCATGTGACTTTTCGACATTAAATCTCAACATTCAATATTATTGTACGATCCAGATTTAATCATATAACTCTCGTATAAGCTACTTCCTCTTATAAGATTTGATCTGGACCATATAACTAACTAAGTAAAGCACATGACTTATGTGTTTTAATTTTGACAATTGATGATAAGATCAAACAATAAATTTGGACCACCATGTGACGCTGCCAGAGGCAATTTTTAGCAAAGTGTTTCATTCTTTTCTCTCCTTTTTTTTTTCTTTCATCTCCGAATAACACAACATTTGCATATTCATTGTTGCATTCTCTTTTCTGATCTCGGGTTTCTTCACTAACGAGTTATCATGGAATGAGTGAATCCCCAATCTTCTTAACCTGAAAAACCAACCCCCTAAAAAACCATCAAATCACAATAATAATAAGACATTTGTTTCATTCACTCCTTTATTTGAATATTGCATCTCTCATTTTATTTTGGAATGTACTTTCCAAAATATAATAAAAGATATAGAATTAAAATAAGGAAGTACATGATTCAAATGTCTAATGACAACAATCTTAAATTCAATCCAAGTTTTGAGACCTTCTTAAATCCAACACAAGAGAAGCTTACTAATAAATCTCCTGATGGTTGTTGAAGTCCATGACACTCCCAATAAATCCCAAACATGTTTTTTAAAAGATAATCAAACATGATCCGTAAGTAATTAATTTTACTTTTAATTTTTTTTTCTGAAATACTCATACCATTAATTGAACAATCTTGCATTACTAATGTAGTGGTTGCGTATATGTACTACATATATATACTAATAAAAAATTCAAAACAACATTAAAATAATACAAACTTCGATGTAAATTATGTTATTATTTTTAATTCTTTGATATATCTTGAAATATTCATTAATGAAATTTATAAACATTATACAAATATGATAATTGCTCTGTCAGGAACATTTATGTATACAAAACTGTAGCTTCACATGATGTTTTTCTGCCTGGAGCTAGCATAATCCTAGTCTTCTAGATAAAAGGAACCCCCCACCCCCACCCCCAACCAAAAGCATACACAACAACAATAAAGTAGATGAAATGACCCATTAGGTTTAGGTCTATGCACACAACCAACCTAAGAAGATGAATATAATTAATTGTCTATATACCTGGCTACCTTTACTAGAATGTTTTTTTTTCTTTTGTTATAAGTCTTCGCTCTTTAACGTGAAGATAGACAGCATTAATATAGCATATGGAGTGAGCCAATGGAGGCTTTCCCCTTTGAGAAGCTCTTATAATTAGACTTTCACTCCATTAACACATGAACAGAACTGAACCATTATAAGGCAAATTGCATCCAATCCAACCTAGCCACATGATCACCATTTCATGCTTCCAAAGTTTAATTATGTCCACACCATATGCTATGTAATAAACATTTCCAATCCCTAAAATACTTTCTCCTAACCAACCTGAATGAGAGACAAAGGCTTATAATTTTGCAGCTTTTGGTTCGGTAGAGTACTTTATGGGAATTATCCAAAGCCAAAAAAGTCAACTAAACCATAGTCACCCAAAGAGCCAAACTTGTTGTCAGGGTAAAAGGAAGTCTGGGCCCCTAGACAAAAAGGGCACATGATAATGGGCCCACCCAACCCAAGCTCACTTGGCCTTTATTTTTCGTTGGGTACTAGCGTCAGTGCTTACTCCTCTCCAATATACCCGTCTTGGTTCATCAATATTCCATTATACTAAACATATTGCCCCAATTATGTGGGAGCAAAATCATTGAAATTCCCCTTTACTTTGAACTTATTTTTTTAATTTTTTATTATGCTATGGTAAGGTCAACTTCTCAACTCTACTCCTGAATTGTAAATTTTTAATGGCCTTGTAAACAAGTGGTTTGACAGTATTGGAAATTGATTATAATAATCTTTAATTGCTTAAAGTATTAAGTATTTTTATTAGTTGTTTTAGTATTTTTATTTCCTTAATTGGCGAGACCATTTGTCTGCGTTTGTCATACTTAGTTGCGGACAAATTTTACTGTACTATAAAATATCTGTCAAAAAGTGGGCACTAAAATTTAAAGATTAATATATAATGTCATCTCTATCTTAGCGGGGAACGTCTATAAGACCTTTACTAGGTTTTTGGAGTAAAAGAAAAGTGCTTCATATTATACACTTGTTTAGATTAAGATTACCTTAACTGCGATTATTTTATAAATAATGATGTATACTATATTTGAGAATTTGTAAATCAAATATTTAAAAAATAATACGGTACTATTATTCATAATTTATTAACATAATTGTAATTGAATTGCAGTCTAATTAGTGATATTCATATTATTTAATTTCTAAAGACTTTGTAAAAATATTTTTCATTAAATACTTGTTTTTTTTTATAAAAAATCACTCTCAAGTCGAATTTTGTTGAATTACTTTCCCATAAAAATAAAAAAATTATTGGAGAGAAGGAGTTTTGAAGAACATAGAGTTTGTGAAGTTTAAAAATGGTAATTATTCCGCTATTATAATTCTTAGTTGTTTTCAATTCGATCCATATTTATTTATTTGGATTTTCAATATTAATTTTAAATGACATTCATATGATGCTAAATTGGCAGTATGATGAAATGTGAAATACTAAACAGCGAGTAAGGTTCCCATTAGAATTACATCAATTATCAGCTCGCTAATTTATTTCTATTTTACTTCCCTTTGAAATGATAATTATTGCTATTGAAAACAAAGTAAAAAAAATATTATAAAATAAAACAAAACAAGATGAAAAGCCAAACAAAAAAAAAACAATGTTGGAATTTGTTTCATCCCAATTCTCATTCTAAGTAGTTAATACAATTCAAGTTCAAATATTTAATTAATGATCAAATTTACTAGATTGACCAATGTGGTGTGATGTAATTGGTAGATATATAATATCTCTTAATAATGTAATCAAGGGGTTTCCATATTTGTGTATGGAAAAAGAATCGTTAGTTTATGCATTATTGTTGTAAACAACCCACAACTGTTCCACAAGCAATTAGCAATATTTAATTTGGACTTAGAAAGAGAATTTTATTGCTTATAATGATCTTAACCAGTTTGAATATGATTATTTTTAGCAAAAAATATATGTGTTTTGTAAAAAAGGAAAAAATGTTGAGAGAAGGCGGTCTCTTAAGTGAGTCTTCATATCTTAATGAATAAATTAATCTCTGATTTTTTATTAAAGGATACCCTAGGCTAGGTTAACAAAAAGTTTACTAAATTAAGTTAATTTTAATTACTTAATGCTGATTTTGGTAGAGAATAAAGGAAAGGAAAGGGAAGAGAAAATTTTAAAAATTTCAATGGATCCCACACATTTTCCATCTACCCTACTTTAATTAAAGTTTTTTTTTTCATTTCATTTTATTTTATTTCATTCCAGTTTACTCTACCAAACTATGCATAATAGTGACTCTCGTTTCTTTAAAGCTGAAAATACTTATACCATAAGTCTTACTAAGTGAAATAAACGTTAGATTTAAGAAACTATAGGATGATCACATAATCAACAAATTTCTACCCCTAACATATATATTAAAAATTATGGTGAATTGTTTCAAATTAATCCATTTCATAAACTAATTTTTTAATTCAAAAGATAATTAATATAATAATATCAAAACATCACTAATTGATCTCTAGATTAATCATGATTAGATGAAGCAATAATCGCTTAACATTTATCTGTTGTTTAGATCAGATTCAAAAATATGTTCTCTGCTAGCTTGTGTAATGTTAACTATATAATAATCAAAACTCATCTGTATGTGTTAATTAAACAACACTTGGAAAAAAGAAGAAGCAATTATTATGACCTAAATTCACATGTAGAAGCCATACATGCGTATATAGTCGAGTATATTGAAGGGGGTTGGTGCCCAAAAGGGAAAAAGAGTAGTATGGTGCTGAAGTTGAATGGTGTTTGTCCATTAATCTCCATATGGAACGAATCTTGGGCATGTGGCAGAAGTGTTGTTGAGTTTCAGTGGAGTGCACAGGGGAACTTGGTGGCCTTTAAGAAATTGCCACCTGCAGCTATGTTTCCACGTTGATGTCTCTCTGCTTCATTCCAGATACTCCCCTATGCCCCTCACGCGTTATGTTTGGTTTGTCCGCCAAATCATTTTATTTATATTTTCTTTTACCTAAATTAAAGTAGGATAATTTTTCTTTTTTATTTACAACACGAATCTTCACGATCGACTTCTCGACATACATTTTTATTTCACTAAGATAAAATTATTATAAACAACACAACCTTTGCTTTGAATATTAAACAAAGTTGTATTCGTGAGACACCAATCGTCCGTTTGCACGTTTCAATGCACAAACAGAAAAAATAACAACACCCTTAGATCCAAAAAAACGTGGGTTAAATAGAATAATGATATATTATGTTGTATTTGAAAAGGGTGTGGATAAGAAATTAAAAGAAAAAATATTATCAATGATACAATAGAAAAAATATAATAAGAAAAGAAACAAAAACAAAGTGTATTTTTACAAGAATTTAATTAAATCTATCATATATTATAAATTAGAAAACATAGGGTAAACAGTCCTACTATTAATTATCTTCTCTATTCTCTCAAATAAATATTGTTAATATTCTTTTCTTCTCTCTTTTGGAGTACATTTCACACACATTTTTGCAAGTTGTAAGAAGAATTCTTAGTGATCTTAAAGTTAAACTACCCCTTTTATCTTTATTTCTTTGCTTAATTTTTTAATCGTTTGTCTTTTAATCTAATATTTTTTTATTGCTATCATTAACTTAAATTTTAATATTTTTAAATTAAACATTTAAAATAATTTTATATCACAATATAAATTATTCATTATAATTCTAAAATATTGTTTACATATTCAAAAAAACTATTATGAATTTAAATTACGAAATATATATACGTTTCAAAAACTTATTTAATTTAATTTTTATTATATAAAAATAAATATATGTCTTGTATAATATGTAGGCTAAAATATTAGTATCAAATAACAATAAATGTTTTGTAAAATATATTTTGAAATGAATTATATTTATTATAGTATGTTAATGTGATTTATAAAATATATTAATTTCAATTATAAATTTTATTATATATTATTATACGTTTTGCAGTTTAGCACTCTAATAACTTGGACTGTAAGCTTTAGTATAATAATTAAATCATTTATTCATCAATTTAAAAAAATATTTTTTTTGTAAAAAGGTATTTTAAACTAAATTATTTTTAAATTAATGTATAAATTATGTTAATTTAAATTAAAAAGTATATTTATAGTATTTTATTAAATTGATTATAATTAAATGATAACCTAAACATAACTTAGAATATATATTGCTTCTCTAATATCTAAAACTCGATCTAAGCCAAATTCTATAGCAGTGCCTATCTAGGTAGAGTGAATTTTGAATGACGTATGTAAAGTATACACTGGTTGGTATTGCTAATCAATCTCTTTTTCACATCACATTCAAATCATGCAGGCGTTGATAAATTGGCATACACTTAGGGCTTATGAATCTTTCCAAACATAGGCACGATGTTCTTGTGCTAGAATCCTACGCATTTCATTTGCACAGTTTATATACAAAAAGTTTGAATCAAAATAAAAGTTCCTAATGTCTAGTACTGGCACAAGCCCACATGCAAATTCAGCAAAATCTGGTCCTTTTTTTTTTTTGACAGGAAATCTGCTCCTTGTTGGTAAGTGGCCAATTTTATTTTGTTTACCTTCTTTTTTTTGTGTTTTGTATAATTGATGAAAATTAGCAAAAATATATTTATATTTATATTTATATATTATCTTTAATTTATATGTTGGAATTTTGATTAGAAATAAAGGGCAAAAATAGTTTATAAACACAATCTTCCATTAACCTATTGATGCATCTTTTAAAATAAATTTGTGAGACCCATATTCATGTAAGTCAAAAAGAATATCATAAATGTGATACCTAACAATACTACAAATTTGCAGTTAAAAGACTAATAAATGTTATAATTTTTTCTTTTGTAATAATGAATGAAAGTAACTAGGACTTTTGTCTATGCATCACATGTAATCAATCACAAGCTAATTCCATTTTGATTTTCTTCCTCTAACATACTTTTAATTCCTACCATAGTTTACACTAATACTCTGGAAATTGAAGAATCCTAAAGATAAGTAAATGTTTAATTAATCATTAAGGTCATTTACCCATGCCAAATTTTCATTTTTAGTCTTTATAGATAAAAAGTACTCATGTTTGTCTCTACAAAGCAATATTTTTTTTATATATTTTAGTCTATATGTCACCATAGTTACCAATTAACTCTGTTAGTTCTAGATTCTCCAAAATCGCTATAAAATTAAAACCAAAGATTTAAATCTATCATAAAATTAAACAAGAGGTGCAAAGTTGTTTCAAATTTACTCACGAAATTGGAACAGTAAATAATTTTAAAAAATTCATTGTTTTGTGGAGGTTTTAGACATACTTCTGGTTGTTTCACATCTGTCAGAATTTTTTAAACAATTTCATAACGGTTAGAAATTTTCTAGTGATTTCACATTTCCTATTTCAATTTTGTATCGGTTTTAGAGAATCTAGAGCAAACAAAGTTACTTGGTATGAGGATTATAACATAAAAAAATATAGAACTTTTATTTTGTGTATATTGGCTAACAAATTTTTTAGATCAAGTGTATGTACCAAATGATTAATTAAATCATAAATAAATAAATAAGAGAAATGTTATTTATACGATAATTTATATACAAATTTGTATAATAATATTTTTCTTTTGTGTCTATCTCTTTTCACACATCATTTATTATTTATTATATGTTATAAACTTATAATAATACACAAAGATAGACACAAAAATTAATTTTGTATAACTTGTTGTATAAATTGTTATACATATATCACATCTCAATAAATAATTAATGTGTATTTATAAATAGAGGAGTGATAGTAATACATATTTCATCACACATTTTTTAATATTTTTTTTTCTATTATTACTATAGTTTTTTAAAAGAATTATAATATTATAAGTGAGATTCATTAAACGATAAGATTCATAAAATTTTATAATTTTAATGAATTTTAATTAATAATAAATAAAATGTTTAAAACGGTGTATTAAAGAATGTTTTGGTAGCATTTGTTTCGCAAATATAAACAAATGGTTGTTGCTCATTTCTTTCATGATATGTTAGGTATTCCACTTTATAATTTAAAAAGGTTGTCTAATTTGAAAATGGTATACCCCACACATCAGTTTTTAACTCTGCTGATTGTGCCCTCCATGTGCCTTCAGCACTAGCTAGCTTCCCTTCGAGAGCTAATGGGCCATGGATGCTAGGACACTCTTCTAAAACCATAGAAACTTACATGAAACTAATCCCTTTTTCTTCTTCACTAATTAAGAAGCTTATCTTTTTGTTTGATTATCCTTTTTTTTTGTAAAATTAAACTCTTAATTAATGGGGTTGCGTGTCATTCCTTCTGATGTTCTGAACTACCGAATTCCAGTTTGTCCAAATGCATGAACGAAATCAAGCAAAAGTGTTTTGCTTTGCTTTCTTGAAGATTGTAGCCTTCCATGTCAATGTAGTATAAGAAACAAACATGATTGGTTGAATTTATAGTAATATAAGTGGGTGTTACACAAGTATGTTAGTTGGTAAGGACAGTTAAGTAGTTTTTTCTGGTAGTCCGTTGCTAGGACCAGGAATCCACCAATTATTTTTCTCTGGGTTACTTTTCCATCACAAGTGGAAACACAAAACTTTCATACTATCGAGCCACTTTTAAGAATGTAAATATAAATAAATGGCAAGTTGAAGCCACGATATCTAACGTTATAAGGCATTTTGGATTAGCATTTTAAGGCAATTGCATGGATATGTATGTGCTCATGCATGTAACCCTAGCATTTGCATCCTTCATCTTTTTTTAATTTTAAATTAGTAACATGATTGTTGGGAGCAGTGGATTGAACAAGGTAAGATAGACATAATTATTTAAAATTTGGAGAAAACAAAGTTCGAAGAATATTTCATGATGCGGATCCCAACTGCCATACATTGGTTGGGGGCGTTGCAGTTACCCATGTTTGGATTAGACTAATCTTGCCATCAAGGGCGCAATGGAATTATTAATTGGAGAGGATTAAGCAGTTGTTACTTTTGAATTAAATTATGCATAGCCATACCCAATTAAAGAATACTTGTTTTCAACATAATTTGAGGATGATGAAGTGCGGGTTGCGTTGTTGTAGTTTTATTATAAAAAATAAGGGAATTGATATAATGATGTGTCCTTTTCTAGAAAGGTGCAGAGAGAGAGAGGGAGAGAGATAAGTAAGTCTTGAAATATCTTCAGTGTTTCAAGGGATAAGAAAAATAAAATCTGCATTAAAAAATTATGTAATTCAAAATAGTTAATTTCACTAATTTTGACAAAATCATTATATAAGATTCTTTTGAGAAAAATAAATTTTATAATTTAGAATATTAGTGCAAAATATCAATGAATTATGTTGATAGCTAATCTCTTTAAATTTTTTTTTGATTATCTTTAGTAAAATCATTTTTTTTTCAATCACATCCTTTTAATTTAGAAGACTCTAATTTAAATCCTTATCGAATATTGTTTTACTTGAACTAAGGACATGACATGTTAGTAAATATTTTAAAGTTGTTTATATGTTCTTGTTTTTCTTAAAACACTTACTTAAAAATAATTTTTAAAATTTTTGGATAAAATAAAAGTTATTGATGAATAGTATCACAAATTATTTTAGAAACCAGTTTTTAAATTTAAAAACAAAGTGAATCAAACATGCTCTTAGTAGTTTAATCTTCTACATGAAGCAGAGATATTTTTTTTTCTGTCTCCATCATAAATCAAAGGATTTAAACTTGGGACTTTCCAGTTGCATTAGCTATTTTCGATTATTGTCCTTAAAGGAGTAAGACGGGTTGTTGTCATACAAGTAAATAATGCATCCATGCACGTGAATCAAACCTTAACTCATTCACAAATTATTTTTTGATGAAATTCCATTTAAGTACATGCAATGATGTTTGTTAGTCTAAGTCAATAGAAACTTAACTTGTGTAAATATCAGTAAATTAAAAAAATGCTGATAAAATTTTGTTTATTTGACTAAATTGGGATTAGTTGGCGTTTAAAATTACTTCCCAAATATATATATATATATATAAAGCATAATCTATTCCTGAATTACCTCTAACTAAAATGTGTCAAGGTCAAACTAAAATGACATGTTACTCAATTAGTGCTACCGCTCAAACTGATTTGTTCTTTCTTCCAATCATTCCTCGTGTTCCATATGACTCTGATTAAAGATGAATCATAACGAAAACAAAGGAAAAAAGATTATATTAATTAGTGTTAAGCATGTTCAACCATGTGCACACATGGAAGATCACTGCTATGAATAGTGATAAATTAAGGGCAAATGATTCATGATGCATGGTCCCTCCCATGTGTAAGTCAATCGCAGCACAAGGGTTTGATCAATTTATGTGATCTGATATCAGACAATTAATTGTTGAACTCCACTTGACCCATCTATTAATTCAATGTCTAGTATGACATATACAATAATAACATTAATTGCGTTTGAAGTTCAATATCAATCATTGTGATTTCTCTTTCCGTTTCCACCAGTTCTTCCAAACATGGATTTGATTCTTCAACGAAAGCATTTATTTTGTTGCCCTAATTTTAATTTCCATAAACAATGGCTGCGCATTTCATGTGCAGGCTGCAACACCAAATAATACTTATAAGTTATAATTTTTTCATCCTAGCTTATTATTATTGCATGCTACACTTGCACTTAGTAAAATATGAATCTGTTTATTAATTTGCTTGGTTTACTCATATCTCAGGCATATATGTAGGTTACCAATCACGTGTATTGCCCTTCTCGTGGGTCTAAACCTATTTGTTTTCTTCCTAATCAAATGCCTTACATGTGTTCTGTTATGTCTCTTGGCATATATTATGCTCAAATTAAGTGTGATATCGGTGTGGAATTTTTGTAAGGGAATAGATTCTTTTTTAAAAAGATATAATATACATATTTCTTCCATCCTATTTTATTTGATGTTTAAGGTTTTGTTACAATAATTAATAAATGTAATTGATATTTTATTTTATTTTAGAAAAATTATTATGCGATTTTTAATATATATATATTTCTCATTTATACTTCTTTATTATTTTTTCACTCCACAATATATGGTTAAGTACTAGTATATAATAAGAAAAAAATATAATGCTTCACTGGTTATTGTAGAATGACATTAAAAATGGACAATTTTTTGCCCCAAAAGGTCAAACAAAATGAGACTAAGGAAAACTTGCAAATCAAGTCAAGCAATGAATATTAGGAATTTTTTAAGTTTTGTCATTTTCTTTTTTTTTCTGCTAAACTTCTGTGTCTTATCTGCGTCTAACTAAATGCTTATATGTGTAGTATCGAATGCATCCATATGATTTTTTCTTCTAAAATTTTATATTTTTACCCTTTGAAATTACTATTTATTTTGATTAAAAATATCAAATATTAATTATGTTATTTTTAATTTAGGCAAGTGGCATTGAGGTTTATACCATTACATGTGACGCTTCTCATTTTTTAATTTAACTCTACACAAAAGCTTCCTTAATTTATATACAAATAAAATAAGAAAATATGTATTGCAAAATAATATTTTAATTAAAAAATAATTAAATATAAATGTAAGATAAAAAAATATATGTATTGGAATGATAGAAATAAATACTCGGACTCATATAAAAAATATATATATTTTAGTTAAATACAATTATATTTCCAAAATATAAAATTTTTAATTCCCCGAATGACAAAAGAATATTTTAAAATGAGGTAATTATTTTTTTCACCTGATTAACTTATTGTTTTGTCCAGCGTATAAAAAATACGTATTTATGTAATAATATTTAAATTATGAGAAATAATTATACAAAAGTCATATAAAGTTAAATTTTTTTTTTTAAAAAAAAAAGTATAAACACGTAGCAAGAGCATATAGTATATCTCATTAGTTTATATATATTCATTTCCAGGAAAAGATATCCATATAACTCATGCATATTCAACTAGATGTTGTAGTACTTGTACTGTTGTACATAAAAACTTTTTATAACATATGTCATTTTGCACTGTAAAATGTGACTGTGATTGTATATGTCTCCCAAATATATGATGTCCACTTTGTGTTTTTCATTATATCTGAGCCGCTTGTGGAATTCTGATCATAAAATGCATTATGCATGAATTAAGTGGGTCGGTTTGTTTGGTGAGTACGTAAGAGCATTTGAGAAAGCCGCATACGCGTTACAACCGTTAAGAATCACTATGTAATAATACCATAACAAGTAACATTAACAACAATAATCATATATAACCACGTTATATTCAGTTTCTAGTGGGTGAATTATTTAAAAATTACTGTGGTTTTAATTAGTTTTTAGTAAAATTTTAAAATATACATATATATCCTTACTTATTTAATTAAATAGTAAAAACCCGTGAAGAGGGACACATGAAAGTGTGTGTATCCATTTGGTCGAGATAGTGTGTTAATCTTTCGATATTACAGTACTTAATCCTAATTAAATTTAATTAATTATGAAATGTCTGACAGTATATATTTATGGATTTCTGTTGAAATCATTAACAAACCTGCCGACTATATATTTAGTTAATTTGGTAATACTAAGAGAATTTTCAATGAGATTTCTTTAAAAAAAAATTAAGTGGAAAAACTTTTGTTTTCTCATTGGAGCAAATTTGTAGGATAGAAAGAGCTTCTTAAAAATAAAATTTGTATATTATGAAAGAAACTATTTTTTAACAATAAAAAATAATATTTATTTGATACATAAAAATTAAAATATATAAAAGTGTGAGTTTCTTGAAAATTTTTAAAGTTTTATATCATTAAAATAAAATTGTATATGAATTTTTTACAATGACATAATAATGTGGAGATCAAAAAAGTAACTTGAGGACCACAAAAAATAACTTAAGAAATTCTTTTAATTTTTTATTTATTGAAGATGCTCTAAGATACAGATTTAATTTATAGGCTATTGTTTTATTATACAAAAATAAAATAGCTTTAAGCATGTGAAATAAAGTTAATTAAAGCTATTATACTGAACTAGTACATATAATTAAAAAGAACTTCTATAGAGGGATATAAGAATAAGACTTACTTAGATGATCTTTATATCTTAAAAAGAGTTTAGTTTCCAACTATTAATTCAAAGATATTATTGTAATGTAAAAAAAGTAATATAAAATTGTGGAGAAATTGCAATGGTGCGCATGTTAGTTAAACTAAAAACTTCCTTGTCCATTAACCCAAAAAATGTTTTAAACCTTGGGGGGAAAAGCCCCAACAATCTCATTTATCATTTGGGAAAATAGAGATTAGATCATGGACTGCGTAACATATGCTGCAGCCGACACGTTAATCGCATAAGAATGTTGCATTAATTTATACATTATTAAGTTATAAAAAAATATTGATCTTTATCAAAACCAGTCTTAATCTATATTGTAATGCGTTTAATTATCTTATTTCAACTTTTTTTAAAAAAAATTAGAGTCATCCATGACATTAAAGAGAGTATTATATTCAAATATTCCAGATTATATATTAAACTATTTTTTAAATATTTAACTTATTCGGCAAAACATAGAGAGGATATGGTTGTTAGCACCCATAATGGTTATGATAAGCCGAATGCCAGTTACTACTAAAATAATGTGAACTCAGTTGGCCTTTGAATGAAAAAAAATGCATAGAATCTCTCTCTTCTCACAACAAATTAATTAATAATATAATTAATGTGAATAATATATTGTACTCGACAAGAAGAAAATCTTTCTGCTGCAGATACGCTCGCATTAAAAAAAAAAAAGAAACAAGGAGACCTAGCCAAAGTTTGTCTCCTAAATAAGGTATAAACTACAAAACTTATCGCAGGTATATCGTGGCTAATAATTAATCTCTCACCTGGTCAGAAGTAAATATATGCATGCTAGGCTAGCCATATCTATAACCAACTTTTCAATCTTCAATTCAAATGAATCCTATTTTTTTAGCTATATATCTCACCTAATTTTTCAATCTTCAAACTTGCAGTCCGTTAGTTTTCAACAATTGACGTTAACAGATCAGTTCTAAAATTAAGAAGCAAGAGGAGAGAGAGAGAACAAAGGAAAATAAACAATTGAAAAACTACATCCCAAAGGTTATATTTAAGAAAACAAAGTCGTTGGCCTATATGGCATTTGACTCGATTAGTTTAAATAAAATCTCCAAACTTGATGAATAGAAAAATCTGATTGAGGGAAAAAATTACTTACTAAAAGTGATCAATCAAATTATTTAATAAAAGTTAATTTTCAATAAAACAAATAAATACTAACATCAATATCATTATGGTCCAAAAAAATATTGTATATGATGAAAGAGGAAAAAAATTACACAACAAAGATAAGAACAAAAAACAAAAAAGAGAGAAGTGTAACATAAAATAATTGATATAATGAAATAAGATAGAAAATTAGTATTATATAAATTAAAAATGTTATATGGATAATATAATAATTCTTGATACTCAAATCATTGTAAGACTACACGATTTTAAACAATATGAAGAACCCAAGAGTTTTTATACCTATGATATATATTTTTTTAATTTTAAAGTAAACTTCAATTTCATTCCTTAAAAAATGTTTGAATTACATTATTCTCTTCCTCTTATTATTTTTTTTTTTACATTATTCTCTTTTAAAATAAATTAATATATATACCACACTTTAATTCATTATAGCTTGCTATTGATCATTGAAATAAACCTCTACAAGGTGAATTGTTACAATATTTTTTTTTCTTTGTTATATATGTGTTCGGCTTAGGGTTAACTAGAATAAACTAAAAGAAAACCAAAAATCTTAGGAAAAACTTTACAAAGAAAAAAACTAAGTATTCAACAGTGGAACGTGAAAGGGAGATTAACCATTATAACTTTGAAGGTTATATATATTTGAGTCCCTTGAATCCATCTTGCCTATTTATCTATATATTTAGTTACTCTTCCTAATTAATTTCTTTGCAAATGGAGTTATAACAACACAAAACGCGCGTCCATTACAACCTGGTCCACTCTAGTTGATGCAACCAGAGCTTCCGTATGTTGTGATTATGATGTATTTACCCATTGGCCATTAGACATAAAGAAACAAGAAATAAATATCTCTTCTAATGGTTCATTGTTTAGTTGCATCATGCATTACATCATTTTGTTCATTCCTTTTAATAATTACCAAGGGTTTTATATACTTTTGCAAATTTCTGTGTATTGAAATGGAGATGAAAAATATCATATGCCATCTAATCGCTTCTGTTACTCCTTACATGAAGTCTAGCCATTGAACTAGCCAACGAAACCTATGTTCAATCAAAATATGGCCTTACACGTAGCACAGGGTCAATTTTTGTCAACATATTAATCCTGCCAAAGGACAGGAATATTGTTTGCATAGTTAACTCCAAGACTTTGAAAAAGTTAAGGAGAAGGAAAGATGGTCATAATTTTTGTTTTTTCATCAAAGCTTGGCACTTATTATTATTAATATTTTAGTTATCAATATTTTTGGATAAGCTTTCAATACAATGAAAACTATTGTATTCTTTACAAATTTGTGTACATTTAATGTGTATTATTACTAAAAGAGCACAAGTTTGGTGAAGCCACGCGCACAGATGCATTATTGATTTTAAAAAATTAATAAATATATTTTTTTAATGAAAAAGGTGTATTAGAAATCATAATCAAAATATATTAACAATATTTTTAACAAAAATATTTTTATTCCTTAATTAGTGTCTTGAGTGTATTAATTAATACTCTCTCTTGTGGTGTGTATATATAATTTTATACTCTTAAACGTACTTCTTTCTTCGATCCTTAATTTTTTTTCTCAGTTACCTAGTCAACTTTATAATTTCTGATATTTTAATATTCATATTCTAAAATATGATATAATCAACAAGTAATATGGTGTTATACATGTAGATGCATGCATAATTCGAGAGGGAGAATATGAAGAGTATTTAAAATATTATAATTTTCATTCGAAAACAACAACGAATAATTAGCTGATTAAAATTCAAGATAAGTTTAATTTTCATATACCGTTAATTAACATATAAATTTTTTATACTATTAATTGATTAAAAATTTATGGACAAAATTTTGAAATTAATTTCTATAAAAATCAATAAACTTATTTTAAATAAGTATAGCTGTTTATAATGAAATGATAATATAAGTATTTTATATTTATTAGTGCTATTAGTACGTAATAGTATTTGTTTTTCTGTTGAACATTTCCTAATGAAAGAAACAAAGTTTTGATATGAAGTTCAAGTTAGACTTGGTAATCCATAAACGTGCAAGAGATGAAGAAAAAACGAAAGAAGAAGGAAGGAAGGTTTAGAAGGGAGGGAGGTGGGGCAAGCGTGTGGGGCAATGGGATGTGACGGGACCAAAGATTTGAAGGAGAAGAAGAGAGAATTGGCCACGTGTAGGGGGAGTCACAGTCTCATTGAGGGAGCAACGCGGGGTTCGACAAAGAACAACAAATGCCTTCCCACTACTCTCACCCAATCCACACTCAAAGGCAAAGCCATAAATCAAAAGCCCATTACCAATTCCCTCCCTCCTACACTAATGGGCCAATAGAGAACAACCATCGTCAAAAACACTATTCTTTGCTTTCTTTCTTCTTTTTTTCCCTTTCTTTGCCGCTTTCATTTTCTCTCTCTCTCTCTCTACCGTTTTTCTTGTCATCAATTGTCATGTGTGATTGCTCTCAATTTAAGGAACTTTCCCCCATATTTTAATCATATCTCCTTAATATTATATTATAATATTCATAGGCGCCTATTATAAGCACTCTCTATACTAGAGAGAGAAGGGGGGCATCGTGGCATAGTTTCACGCCGCTATGTCCCACCTTGTCCCATTCACTTATTGGCAATCCTACCTTTTATGAGTCCCCTCCCCCATTTTCTTAATCCTACACGTGGTCTCCTCCTACATGTCTCAGTTCCACCTTCATCTCTTCCCCCCCCCCCCCCCCCCCCACTATATATACTCCCCTATCTCACTTCCCACTCTCCCCAACTCACTCCCTTACACACACCACCTCTCTTACAATTTTCAAAAAATCAATACACATACACACCTCTCAATACAAACCAATTTCTACTACTCACTTCCTTGTGCCAAAACAAAATACCTTCAATTCTTCATCACAAAGCTTACAACTTATTACTTCAACCGCCACTCTTTCAAAATTAGAAACAAAATCCATTCACCATGGCATCATCAGCCACAAACACTTTAATTAAAACCACACTCCCTTCTCCTCCGACAACCTTAAAGAAAAGGTTTCCTTCCAATTCTAATTCCAAATCCAATTCCAACACCATAACATGTTCCCTCCAAACACTCCACTTCCCCAAAAAGTACCAACCAACCTCCACAACCACAACAACAAAAACAACAACCACCACCACCACCCCAGCAAGAGAACCCAAACCAGTAATCGCTTCTCCCTCCAAAACAAAACACCCATTACCTCAAAAATGGAACTTTCTCCAGAAAGCAGCAGCTTCAGCCTTAGACATGGTCGAAACAGCCTTGGTCTCCCACGAGCGGCAATACCCACTCCCCAAAACCACCGACCCGCGTGTCCAAATAGCCGGCAACTTCGCCCCCGTGCCGGAGCACCAGGCACAGCAGTCCCTCCCGGTGACCGGAAAAATCCCCAAATGCATTGAGGGCGTCTACGTCCGCAACGGCGCGAACCCACTCTACGAGCCCGTCGCCGGGCACCACTTCTTCGACGGCGACGGCATGGTCCATGCCGTGAAGTTCCACTCCGGCGCCGCCAGCTACGCCTGCCGCTTCACCGAAACCCAACGCCTCTCCCAAGAAAAAAGCCTCGGCCGCCATGTGTTCCCCAAAGCCATCGGCGAACTCCACGGCCACTCCGGCATCGCCCGCCTCCTCCTCTTCTATGCCCGCTCCCTCTTCGGCCTCGTGGATGGGTCCCACGGCATGGGCGTCGCCAACGCCGGCCTCGTCTACTTCAACAACCATCTCTTAGCCATGTCTGAAGATGACTTACCCTACCATCTCCGCATAACACCCAACGGCGACTTAACCACCGTCGGGCGTTACAACTTTAACGGCCAGTTAAAATCCACAATGATCGCTCACCCCAAACTCGACCCCGTGACCAACGACCTTCACGCCCTCTCCTACGACGTCGTCCAGAAGCCATACCTCAAGTACTTCCGCTTCTCCCCAGATGGCGTCAAATCCCCCGACGTCGAAATCCCCTTGAAAGAACCCACCATGATGCACGATTTCGCCATCACCGAGAACTTCATCGTCGTCCCCGACCAGCAGGTGGTCTTCAAGTTATCAGAAATGATCACCGGAGGCTCCCCCGTTGTCTACGACAAGAACAAGGTTTCCAGATTCGGGATTCTCGACAAGAATGCTAAAGATGCAAATGATATGAAATGGATCGATGCTCCCGAGTGCTTCTGTTTCCACCTCTGGAACGCCTGGGAGGAGCCCGAAAATGATGAGATCGTTGTCATCGGTTCCTGCATGACCCCCGCGGACTCCATTTTCAACGAATGCGAGGAGAGTTTGAAGAGCGTCTTGTCGGAGATTAGGCTGAATTTGAAGACAGGCAAGTCCACGAGAAAACCCATTATCTCAGAATCCGAACACGTCAACTTGGAAGCCGGGATGGTCAACAGAAACAAGCTCGGGAGAAAGACGCAGGTCGCGTACTTAGCACTTGCGGAGCCGTGGCCTAAGGTTTCGGGATTTGCCAAGGTTGATTTGTTCAGTGGGGAGGTTAAGAAGTACATGTATGGCGAAGAGAGGTTCGGTGGGGAGCCTCTGTTTCTTCCAAATGGTGTCGACGGTGATGAAGACGATGGCTATATTCTCGCATTCGTGCATGATGAGAAGGAGTGGAAATCGGAGCTGCAGATTGTCAATGCCAAAACTTTGAAGCTTGAGGCTTCCGTTAAGCTTCCTAGCAGAGTTCCTTATGGGTTTCACGGCACTTTTATTCATTCCAAGGATTTGAGGAAACAAGCTTGAATTCAATTATTGGGTGACCAAGGTAAAAAAAAAAGTGATTTTTTTCACTTTGGGAGGAGAGGTTTAACAGTGGGATGCTTGCAGATACGCCCCCGGAATCTACTCCTCTTTCTTCTTTTCTGTTGCAGATTTTTTTTTTCTTCATTTTTTTAAAAAAAATATGGGGTTAATTACTTTTGAGTGAGAGGTTTTGGGGACCAGCGTGTAGCTTTTGGGTGTAGTTAGCAATGAAGCTCAGCTGGTCTCTGTTTTTCTTTCGCTTGATGTGCATGTAAAATATATAAGATGAAAAAAAAGGGTACATATATAATGTATCACAGTATAGAATGTGATATACTATGATATGATGTGGTTACGGTTTACTGTAAACTACTCTGTTCATCATCACTACGTACAGGCTTCTGTTGTAAATATCAGGAATAATTAATGATACTTATTTTCACTATTTTTAATAATTTGTCTCTATAGTTTCCTTCAAATCCTTGTCTTTCTAATGATTTGTATGATGCTACTGTGGAAGAAGAGAACAAATAAATATCAAAAGGTGGCCTCTGAATTCATTTCATTGACTAGCTCAGCTGCCTTTTTGCTTAATCGATTTAGTCTCAATTAAAGGAAAAATATATATTAATATACTACTGTTAAATACTTTTGAAATTTTGTTTGTTGTTTTTGTTTTTTTTTATTTTCTTACGAAATTATCTGTATTTTTTTAGGATAATTATGCTTAAAATAAATAATATTATTATAAACTATAAAACTTTCATTTTCACGTGCTTTCTGTAGTAAAAATATTTGTTTATCTGTGCATGTCCTAAAATTTTAATAATTTTAGTGGTGCCCTTTTTGTTAAATCACATTTTTAAATGAGGGAATTTCAATACATGGAGTATGAATAGGTCTTGATCAGTTCAAAGTTTTTGTAGATATTGCAAAAGATGGTAGCTAGCTAGCACACTAAGGGAAGATTGGTGGTTGGGTAGCACATGTTAAAATCGTGAGTAGTAGTAGTGAGTACACCCAATCAGAACCAAACAATTGGGCGAGAGCATCTAGTGCCCGCCATAAGCTGAAACGATGAGTAAGATACACGTCCATGGCAATATAAATAACTGTCAAATCGTGCCCAGAATATCTATCTATCTTCAGGTATGGTAGCAAGTCAACTTTGCATCAAGCCTTGCAATTTGGAACTTCTGGGGCAGATTTTTAACGAGAAAAACAAAATTAAGAGGAAGCTTAATTTGATATTTGTATGATGTTAAATCGCCTCGTTGGATTGGTGAAATGAAAGCGAGGAAAAAAAGAGCTTTTAAAAAAAGTCAAGGGAATTGGAGGGGTTTTTATTGGTAGATTGTGGAGAAAATAAGTTGACACAACTATAGAGCACAAAGTGTCTGACAAAACAAAACAAACGATATGGTAGTATTATTATGCTTTTATTCGTTAGCTTCAATTATTATTGTGGAGGGGCTCTCCACATGTCAAAGTACTGTGCTTGGAGGGTCCAACCGGTGCAAAATTTTCATCTTAAAATGAAACTTTTCATCATGCCAAGAAGCAACTTGTAACATGAAAGTCCCTCTAATTAGTAATTATAAGATTATTGGCAATTCCTCCCCTTAGTTGTTTTATACCAATGTGATTCGGCATGTAAGGCATGTCTTTTGTAGTTTGTTCAGTGCTCTTGCAATTTGCAATGGGGTTTCATCCTTTCACTCATAGTGCAGCTTTTGTCATGGTCTTTTTTTGTTTTTATCTTGAGAATTAGGGAGTGCCCATTTGTGCTTCCCACAGTGATGTTGAATTGAAGCCAACTTGAGCTCGTCAGACCCTGTCATGGCTTCAACATCATCATGTCCACTGTCCACGAGGGTCTTAGAGTGCTACAAAATACACTGGCTATGTGTACAAAACATAATTGATTTAATTACTCATTTGATCTTATAGTTACATATTATCTTATGATTTACTTCCTAGATGTATACTATATAATCTGTTTTAGTCTTTATAGATACTAAAATAGATTTAAAAAGTATGTTTACAGGAACTAGAAACTAAAATGTAAAAATTCTATAAATATATATATATATATATATATAGGAATCAAATGAAAAACTAAACTGTCTTAATTTCTTCTCAGAACTCAATTCTAAGAAAAATATATGATTAAATCTCGATCATAGTCACCTAACTAACCCCCATATAGAAAAAATAGCTAGGACAAAGTTGATTTATGGTTTATCGTTGTTGATGATTCTTTTGGTGTTGGGTCCATACAATGGAATGTGTCTGTGGAAGGAAAGGGAACCAACAAGTATATTATATTATATTATATAAATATTAAAGTTGATTTCTTCTATTTCTTGTCCAACACATGGCAACCACCAATTTGTTTATGTGGAAGTTACTTATCCGTCCGATTTCTGTTTTTTCAACACAGTAAGTTTTCCTTTTTATTAGTCAACAAAATATGATGTTCCCTTTCTTTATGCATTTATGATTACGTGGAAAGAATTAATAATTTCCCCCACCCTCGTGTAGATGTGAAGATAACTTAAGCGGAATAAATGGTGAATTTGTAATCATTAATGAGATAAACCTTCGAAATTTAATATTTAGAACTTCCTAAATGGGAATAGATTAGTAGTATTTTTATAGAAAGGAGAGAGCGAATTTGTTATTTTACACTTCGTTCCATTTCAATCTGCATTATTTTCCCACATAAATGTTTGATTTGGATATGCATTTTAAACATGCTGCGTGTTTCTTTCTAGTAGATAGTCAGCAAAAATGGCTTGTGATTCGCAAAAAGAGAAAATGTGGCTGATATTATTTAGCATAATTTTGTTCTTATTTATCAATAGTACTATAAGGTTTGCCGAGGCCTTTAGACATGTTACACGTGATTTCTTCTCTTTAAACTTTATTTATGACGTTATGAAAATTGCCAAAGGTTACGGAATTAGGTAATTTCTATTTATATAAATAAATATAGAGAAAAGTGAGAATGGGATAAGTGCAGTGAACATATATATATTAGCCCAAACAAGAGAGTCCTAAAACAATTGAATTACATTATTATCTTTAAAAAAGGACCAATAATAAATGGATGGCTAATCATAGAAGTGCATTAGAATAAAATCCTGATTTACAATTTTACTTTGACCAGTAACGACATTTTTCGTGGTCTAATATAAGTTGGTATCTGCTAACAATTATTAAATCCACCGAAAGAATTGTAGAAGGAAGAGTTAAATATACTTTAAGTTGCATAATTCCAGACATGCAGTAAAAGGTGACAGGTTAAAAGGTTGCAGAAATGTTCCGGTTCCACACTTTCAATTTGGCAAGTAACCATTTTGTAATATTTTACAATTTTTACGTGATTTCCTTCACATTCTGGTCAACAAATATCATCTTCATACAGTTATATTATCTGCCCTACATGAGAAAATAGGAAATCCCTAGTCTAAATTATTGTTCCTAAATTAAAATTAATTTCACTTTAGTACTAGCAATACCACTCTGACACGGTACCACAAAATACAAATCCGAACTAAAGATAGACTAAAACGTAGTTTTAGTAATCTTTTTTAGTCTTTATTTTTAATTGAAATATTTCAACTTCACTTTTAAAAGTTTACTATTTTATTATTGTAATTTTTAATTGAGATATTTTATTTTTCATTTTTTTTAAAAATCAACAATTTTATTATTTTTTATCGATTTTAAACATTAATTTATTTATTCTATAAATATTGACTACTGATAATTGTTTATTTATTATGTACATATCAAATGCTTTTTTGAATTATTTAATTACTAATAAACTTAACTTATTAAAATCGTAATTTTTTAAAAATGGAAAATAAAATATGTCAGAATTAAAATTGCAGTATATTTTTTTTAAAATAGAAGATAAAATGTCTTTATTAAAAAATAGAAAAATAAAAATTACATATTTTAAAAAAAAATAAAAAATAAAAAATATATTTTAACGTTAAACATATGACAATAATAGTGACCAATTAACTAACTTAATTCCAAGTTAGTGGAAGATTGCAACACAATTTCCCATGTGTCTTTTAACCCACACAAGCAAGCTACTAGTACTACTACATATTCTCGTACCAATACTTTTTTGCAATGCTCACTCATATCATGAACTTCTATGTCTGTGGTTCAACTGCAGCTTCATCGAATACCTCAGACTCAGTTCTATTTGGCCACACAATGAGAGGGAGATAACAATGGCCATTTCATATGGGAAAAATAAACAACGAGATATTGTGCAGCATTTAATGTTGCGATTGCTACGTGGAACGGTGATTCAGTATCGTGTTTTTTTTGTATGACATAAGATATTGTGTAGTATTTGTGCTGCTAAAATTAAGAAGACATTAAGGAGATTTAACACACTTGATAAACATTGGAATTGGGTTCTTTAAATATGTAATTTAGTATGAGTTTGATTGTTGAGAATGTGCCCAGAAAAACAAAACTTATTTTGATTATTTTTATTCTTAGAAAGAAATTACCTTTTTCATTATTTATTATCTATCTTTTAAGATAAGATTTCTACGTAAAAAATCAATTAATATAAAAAAATTGGTTCTAATAAAATAATTATAGAGTTTTATATTTTTATCATTTTTCATTTCTACTCCACAAATAATAAAGATTAGATGAAAACTAAGGATACTTAACAAATAAATAATAATTAATGTTACTTTGAACTTTGAAAACGAGAAATAAATAAAAATAATTTTTTTTTAAAAACAACAATTAAAAATTAATGAATGTAGTATATTCTTAGTAGAAAAAAAATTATAATTTTAGTCTCCCTATAATTCATATTCTCAATTTTAATTCTCTTATTTTTAAATTTGCAATTTTGATGCATCAATTTAACTTATTTTTAAACTATTTTTGTTAAACATATCCTAAAATAATTTATTTACTTGAGTTTTATTAAAAATGTCGTATTATATATACATTACTATAAGAGTTAATCATTTTTTAAAATATTTATTTAATATTAAATCTTGTTTATAAACTATAAATTTATCCAATAAATATAAAAATGAAAATATTTAATAAATAAATCATATAGTTTATTGTTTAATATATTTTTTATACAATCACTTTTGTCTTTCTAATTTTCTTATCTTTTTTTAACTTTTTACCACATAACTAATTTATACTATAATTTATTTTAATATTATGATACTTACGTAATAAGTTTCTAAAATTAAAATTTTTAGTATTTACATTATAAATTATAATTTAAAATATTGTAATATTTCATACGAATAAAAACAGGATGCTTAAAAATATATCATACGAAAATATGGAATGAGAAAACAATCTTAAAAGTATTTTACGAATGTTTCAAGTTTCAACTAAAATGATTATATTTTTTTTTCTACATAGCATTTACTTTTTTCCAGTAATTTTTTATCCATAATAATCGAAATTCATGTACCAAAAAAATTAAAACAACTAGATAGACTATTCAAACAATTAAATTAGATTCAACAGTTTTATTTTATTATTTTGTTCTAGAGGCTTCCATTAGTCATTCATATAATATTATTAAGTACTACGAAGAGAATTAGAGTATAAAACTGCGTCTGTTCTGATGCACATGACAACTACCAATTGGACGACAATGAATTTCAACCACACATAAACTAAACCTTCTGTTAGGATAAGGTATGCAGCTACGTTTACATCGAACAATCAACAGCACGCCGTGTTACGAGCAATTTTTGTGGCCAAGATTCCATCAAAAGTTTAGCTCAATTAACCAAAAGTAAACTTCAAAATCCCAAAAAAATAAAAACAATTATATTAATTTCTATATTACATTGTTACAGAAACAACTGGAAGCATAATATTACTCCATGTAATATTCACAAAAGTATATGGTACGACAAACTACTGTGCTACAAGATCTGTAAATTTGTAGGTTGTAGCCATTATTTCATGCACTACAAGGTCAAGATTCCCAGAGGTGATTTTATATTACAGGGTGTAACATTCAGGATATTAAAAGGTGCCACACGTAATTGGCTACACCAATTAGGCCATTCTTTTTCTTTTTTGTTGTTGTTGATGCATACTAGACATTTTTTGTTAACGTCAAAAGGATAATTATTTGGAGTCACTTTTAATAGATTTTGACATTGGTATTATTATTAGATAAGATATATGCCTTGCCCTTTCTATGATATGATAATATCTGTTCACTGTTTGTGCTGGAAGTTGAAAAATAAAATGATATTGTTTTTGGGGATGTTGATGTTATATTCATTTCATCACAATAGCCCCCCACCCACCCATCTTCACCCAAATTATCTTCTTTGGTTAGTTTATGTCAAAAGTTAAATTCACATCCCGTTAATTGAATTTGTGTGACTTAGTGGGGAGAGAGGGAGTTAGTGAGTTTTTAATTTAAGTAGCTTGTTTAATAAATAAAAAATGTTTTGACATTTTGCATCCATTACCTTTTTTATTTATATATCTTTTAACGAGTTATTTCCAACTCATCAACGGGAAAGTCCAAATAGCTTGCCTCCCTCGTCACTTATCTTTTAATTTAAGGCTTTGGGTCAATTTTATTTTTTTAGTCTTTTTTTTTATAGTTTGGCTTCTAGTAAATATGAGTTCTACTTGGCATATAAATGTTAGTCCTTTGGTGTCGACGTAGTGGAAATAATTGAGATTATAGTGATGCCTTAGCACTCCTAGGCTTTCATTAAATAAATAAAATAAATGAGTTCTATATCAAAATAAAATTTGTGTGAGCCATTACCGAAGAGTGTGAGAGAGGATTAATGAGCTTTTAGGTTCAAGTTACCTATTTGTTCAAAATTACTTTAACACTTTGAATACATGATCTTATTGATTACTCTGTATTTTTTTTCTTTTTGGATAAGTAAAATTGGTATTGAGATATGCTGCACAAGTGCAAAAAGTTACAATAATTACAGTAGTTGACAATCTCCATTAATGAGTTCTGCCTATTTGTATTGATTTCTCCGTATACCCTTTACTAATTTCTAATCCATTAATGAAAAACTTACTCTCCAACATCCCTCACAGAATATTCTATAGAGAAAGTGCAACATATCAAGTACATTGTTAAAATTTGTTGACATGCTTATATATATGTATGGTTTTAATTAATCTCCACTTCATTTAACATTTACAATTTGTCATTTTTCTTGGATCCAAATTTGAAGCAACCATGCCTGTAATTTAGTGCCATTTACACGCATGGTAGAATGTGAAAACTGAAGCCGCATTTCACCAAGATTTCATTGTCAACCTCTATGTGCACCCAAAAGTGAGATATTAATGTTGCCTTTGTGATGCTCTCACAGCCACAAGTGGGAAGAATCTGTTGTGACCCACGATGCCTCTAAATCCACCTTTCTACATGAATTACAAAGTCCTAAGAGGCACTGACAGAAATTGACTAATATTTCTTATATAAACCGAGAACAACGCTTTCAACAGTAGAAACGTCTGAAAGCTTAACTCTCTCCCCTGCACATGCACAGGGGAATATTGGAATTGACCCACTGATTGCTACGTGAACACAACACCCTAGTATTTTATTTTAAAAAGTAAATAAAATGAATAACCCAAATTTTTTATGGATGATATAGTACATCTCTCAATTTAGAGTGAAAGATTAATTTGTTGATCTAAAATTAAAGATTAATATCTTAAGATACTGAGATTTATTTAAAAGACTAATTTATTCTAAAAAATATATTTTTTTATATAATCAAATATGAAGATCAAATTTTGGATCTCGAATAATATATTTAAAGAATAAGATTATTTTTTAATTATGTTATATTATAAGTTGATTATTAACTCAAACTTTTTTGTATGACTTATGTTATCTTTAGTCATAAACTAAAAGACTAATCCATAAGCTAGATTTAAGGATTACTTATTCGATATATTAAAATTTATTTAAGAGATTAATTTCTTTTAATAATTTTTTTATTTTATAAATGAAAACATATGTGAATTGAATTCCTGATCACATACTTAGAGTAGGATTATCTTCCAATCATACTATACCATATTTTTATAGATTAAAGTTCTGTATTTTTTTTTATAACCTTGATAATGTCATGCATAGATAGAATTTAAATTTCGAGCTATGTGGAAAACCCGTTGAAAAGGAGGGAAAAGGAGTCCCAGGATTGAATACATAAATATAAAGAAATGTAATGTTGATTTTGCCTATTGGTTGTTTAGTTTATGATTTTCATATATGTTAGGCAGCAATGAGATAATTGGTTCAGATAAATGTCAACTTTTATTGGAGTGGCCGGTACGTGGATAAAGAGAATGGAAGTGCAACAAAAGGATTTAAAATTGCACGTAAATGGGAAACTTTTCATCTTGTTTTGAAATGGAGGGTGACGAGCAACATGATGTATTGCATTACCTAATAAGCATTATTATTTAGGTGTATAAAATTTATAAATAAAAAAAAAGTACCAACTGAATTTCATAAGCCTCCGAAAGTGTCCAACATTCCTCAATTAGCATGAGAACTCAAATTAACTTGGGTCGTTTTGCTAATCTGGAAGTGCTATTAGGCAATAAAATTATAGCTAGCTTCAAGATAAATTATACTAAATTATAATTGATTTATAAACTCCAGGAAGTCACATCAGATCACGTAACACGAGTTTCTGGTAGTTTTTTGACTCCCACATACAGCACCATAGAAGCTTGAGGATTTGATTAGAATTGTTAAAAGCACTATATTATATATAATGGAAAAACTATGTTATCAACCTGTCGCATACGTATGCCTAAAAATTTCTGGAAACTTTTTCTTCCCACATTCAACATCTTCAATAGGTTCCCATGTATATTCAATTTTACCCACAAAAATAGTTTACAAAAATAAGCACCAAAACGTGTTCAATACATGATCCTTTCTTTCACACCACTAATTACAATTTTTTTGGGGGTTTACAATTGAATGAATTTAGTTAATTAATACGAAACATTATACTAAAAGAGCCTCCGGTTTTGCATCATTAGCATTGTGTTAACTTGTGTCAATGTACAAAATTTCTTAAGTGATAAAAATATATACTTCAATTGGTTCATTTCAAATTTTCAAAATCCATGATTTGGAGTTGAAGTTTGATTAATCGAAATTTTAAGTCCAAGTTCAAGATAAAAATTGAAAAAAATGGAAGTCCTAAAAAGTAGTTAATGGAGTGTATTGGATTAGAATTTTAAAGATTATTTTGGTATAAAAATATATTGTGAATTTTAAAAGACTTGGAAAGAATGTAATGATTTTTAAGATTTTTTTAAAAGACTTTTTATGATTAAAATTTTGTAGTTTAGATTCTAAATGATTTATAAACCATAAATTCATAAGATTTGAAAGAACGTTATACATTTTAAAGATTTTAAAGAATTTCACATATTTTTTAAAAATATTCAAAATTATTAATAAAGATTCATGAATTTTGTCCACCTAATACTTTAAATAAAATTCATCTTATATAAAAAATCGTAAACATGTTACATGACAAATCAATTTTTCCTAACATATTTACAAGCACAATAAATTCATTTTCCATCAATTATGTTAATTGTATAATAACTATATACAATAATGTTTGCCAGCAGTATGTATATTTGTATCATTCCCACAATAACAATTTCATAAAAAAAAAACATGCCCAGTTATTATTTCAAATCTCATTTATAATATATTTATTCACTTATTCATGAGTCAATTTCTTATATGAATTAAAATTATATATTTTTCATGTTCATATATGTTTACGTTCATTTATATGTATAAACATATCAAGATGTTCCTAAATTCAAAGAATTAGAAAAATCTATCTTATCATATGTTCCATTCTAGTGTATATTGACCATTAGTTAAAAGAGTAAAAAAATCAAGAATGTCTACTTCTTTCAACAAAGAGATAGATGATTATGTGTGATGAAAAAATAAAGAAAAAACATGTTAATTTGTAGGAAAAAAAAGTCTCATGAAATTTCAATGATTTGAGTTAGAAATTTAATAAAGTCCGTTGATTTGAGTTAGATTATTTAATGTGTATTTTCTTATAAAATTTTTAATGAAATCTATTAAGATTTATCCTTAGAAAAAATCTATTAAAATGTGTATATTTTTTAATATCAACGGACTTTATTAAATTTCTTAAGAATTTCTAACGATCTTAATTAAATACCACAAGACTTATTTCTATTATTTAAAAATCTTGATTGAATATCTAAAAAAAAATTACAATTTTTTAAAATCTTTTGAAATCCTAATTAAATTCTCCTCCTAAATATAAATGGAACATTTTTTAGGTAGGGTTCAAGTCAACAGTTATTATCAGTTTATCACCATGGATAGAGATATAAATCTGTAGAGTATATTTGCATGTGTTTGTATAGCATTATTTGACCGTTATAATATTAAAAATTTATACATAAGATTCTTGTATTTCATGTATAGTTGTTGAAACACTACTTATACACTTTCAGTAGGTAAAAAAACTCTTACATTATTACACACTCCGTAACAATAATCATGTTAGTTAATCATAATTTATTATAATTTATTATATGTGATAAATTTATTAATTTTTAAAATAATTATCTTAAAATAATTTAAATAATAATTTTTAATTAGATAACAGTATAAAATTATTTTACATTACCTACATTACCTAACCATTAAACTCTATTTCTAACTACTCTTTTTACACTTCCATCCATACTTACATTTTGATTTAAATTCTTGCAATTTTAACTTTGTCAAGTTCTTTACTTTTTAATATGCATTTCTTCCTTCACTTCTTTCTTTAATTTCAATTGCTCTGAAATTTATGTATTTACTTTTCCTGCAACTTTTACATTGTTTTTATTTTATTTTATAAATTTTATATTTCTTTTTTGAAGTTAAGTTTCTCACGAATTTACATTTTAAGTACTTTTATCTTTTTGAGTACTTTACTAAATAGTAAATACCTTGCATTCTGTCTCTTTCTCTTTCTCAGTTCTCTGAATTTTATGTTCTTTTAGTTTTATTGCACATTTTATAGTCGTTTCAGTCTAATTGCTTTCTTTTAAAAATTTTGCATTTATAATCTCAGTTCTTGTTTCATTTAACAATCTCTTTTATCTTTGCATTTTATTAATAAGTTTTTATTTTGTCAAGAATGGTTTTAAATTCATCATCTGAATTTTTTTCTAAATTATTAATTCTCTAAATTATGCATAATATTACTTTTAACTTTACAAATTACAGATAATTCTTTCAAAGTATCATCGTGAATATTTGAATCAGGGGATCTTGAGATTCGATTCACATACAAATAAGTCCAATAAATGCTTTATTTTCAATTATGCATACTTGTTCAAAGTAACAAAGTCAAGTTTATAACAATTGTCTAACATATTCTAAATAAAAATGGGATTAAACAATGCATCATAAATAATTGATTTAATTCTCTTATGTACTTTAAGATAATCGATCACCAATATTATTTGCAACAATAATTAATGATGAAGTTGTGTAATCTAATTTTTATTTTATTTTGAGTAAGTTAAACAAATCTGAAAATATCAACAAACTATTGATTTGAGTAATAATAGGTTTGTTCCTTTAATCAAGATTTCATATTCAACTATTATAAATAAATAAAAATGTGTTTGGAAGAAGATATCTTATTAAAGTTAATTAGCCAAAATTTTTAATATAAAATAATTATTAATAAAATTGGAAAATATTTCAATAATATTATAATTACAAAAAGAAAATCTTAAAATAAAATTAGATAACTCACTAAACAAATTGAATTTGATTACTTGATCATGTTTGCAAATCAAAGTCTTAATCCAAATAGTCCATTATACGTACCATTTAACTAACGAGTTTAATCATGTGACGACAATATAAAATAATATTCTATATTATCATACAATTCCAAATCCACTTTTTATATGATTTCAACTTATCATGCAAGTAAGACTAAAAAAACTAAGCCGTCAAGTTGAAATACTACACAATTCAACAAATTTGACTGCAAAGACATTGTAAGCTCAAAAAGCTGCAGCTTTCAGAAGCTAATTACAACACGTTCCCAAGGATAAATAGATAACTGCTGATGTCACTGTACATATTGACGTCCCCTCTTGTGGAGAGGAGAAGTTCATGCACCTCGCAACTTCTGCACTTAGTCCACACACACTAGTAGCTAAATTTAGGCTCAGCCTCTCCTTGCTCCCTTTATTAAATATTTTTGTACGTGCATAGCCCTTCACGAATTAAGAAGCCAAATTTTCATGGCCCAACATTTCCCATGATTTCATTCGGAAGGACAACATTTGCAATCAAAATTTTAGAACAAGCATAATTATTATAGGTATACAAATTTTGGTGAGACATGAAACGCGGTTTTCTAGCGTCAGAAGTGCATAGGTAAGCATGAGCAACTAAGTCCGAGTCACACACATTGCACACAAAAGACCACACAACACAAACTTCCCTTGTATTACAGCTAGCAAAGTTAAATAACATCAGCAAAGTTAGCTAAATCTATATATCCTATGGTCAAATGTCATCAAAATACACCAACCCCATGGACTAGATATGTTAAGTTCTTACTAGAAGTGTCTGTAGCGTGCGCAGCGTTACACATGTCAATAAGGTGTGAAATTGTGGCTACAATTGTAGTGACACTTCAATTGCAAAATTTAAAGATAATTGCAACAACAAAAAAAATCAGCTGATGCAACACTTACTATGTAATCACGAACATCTCAAAAACACAACATTGAAGTCACAATTATAGCTGTAGACAACAATTTAAATGTACCATATACTATACCAAGCAAAACTCATTTTCTATATATGGAGCTTGCAAAAATGTTGGCTATGTGAATTAATCACAGTGGCTCTCATAACACTTCAAAGGTTAGCTAGGAAAGTTCCAAAGGGGTGAGGTTTCCTGATTTATTGGATCCATAATTGTTGGACTCCGCCGAATATATTGGAGAATAATAATAATAATAAATAATAAAAATAATTAATAAAATAAGCTTAGATGATGAAAAAAGAAAGATAAAAAAAAAGAAGGGGGGTTTGGCAACAGTGATGGTGTGGTCCTATAACTCATCCAAAATTCCTTGCGGGAAACCCTCTAAATTATTGTTTAAGAACCATGTGTCACGCTCTGTGAGGATATGTGCTTCAGTGTACCAAACTATGAGAATATAATAAAAATGAGTGATGTGGGAACAACAGAACAAGCTTGAAGAATACTAGTATATAATAGATTAATATATCTGCGGAGAAGGTAGGTCATAGGTGCCTGTTTCGGTTCCAAAACAATGCACAGAAACTTGGAGAATGGAGAAGATGCATGTAACATAAGCTAATTACATTGAACGTATATTTTTGGTCTCGTAGGGTAGACATGCATACATAAGCAATGCTAGATGATCGATTTTATTAAGGTATACCAGACTTTGGTGATGAGCATAATGTGTTACGTGTGCAAAGCTGCATATGATTGACATGTAATCAAATACATTTTTTAATTTTCACTATTTTCTAATTTCTAAATACTTGTAATTGAACGCCGCAATCATCCTCCGTCTGATTGAAACAAAAAAGGTTATAAGGTTTTAATAAAGTTCATTGAAAATATTATCCTTGCAACTTACTACGCACAAATAAAATGCATTTAAGCGCCTTCAATATGCATGTTCTTTCACTTTTTCACAGAAGCTTGATATTGTCGACATTTTTCTGTCAATTTTAATGTTTTTTTCTATCGAATATATTGGACAACAAGTTTTGTTGTTTTGGAGTAGAGATTATGATAACGCAATGCCAAATGTATGCTAGTGTTCATCTAATAAGAATATGCTGTGGTGGTCAGGTGGTGTATAAATGTGCTTGAATAACTTAAAAGTTGATAAGTGTTAGTGTTGATTATTTATTTATTTTTGACAAATAAGTGTTAGTGTTAATTACTAGAAAGGTAAAAATTAAATGAGAAATATTAAGAAATATTCTAATACACTTTTTTAAAATATATTTTAATATTAGTTAAAAATGATTGAAAATTATAAATTTTGATGGGTCTTATTTATTATTTAATAAATTTCTTGTGATTTTAATTTTTTTAATAAATTTTAGTTGAAACTTAAAACTAGTGTGTATTAAAAAATGTACGTCAAACAGTATATTGTTATATTCCTCAATTAAATATACTAAAAAAGATATAAATTTAGAGATTGATTTATATGAAGACATCTCAAAGAAGAAGAAAAAACTAGCTAGTAACCTTTCAGCGTCAAACTGAAGTCTAAGCAATTTAAATGATTGTGTTTGAATCCCAATTAATATGTTCTAAGAAAGTGCTTTCCAAAAGTATATGAGCACGTTCTTGAATACAATATTCTATTTCTGTCGAAAAAAGTTACAGGAACAAAAAATTTAGTAGCACAGTGAGATATCAAAACATTTTTTGCAAGATCAAAATTCAGAAGCAATGCTGTTGAGTACAAACGTTAACTACCTAACACCTCTGAAGACCAATAAACTTCATCTCCAATAGATAAAAGAGAATATCTGAATTATAAATGTCAATGAATAAGAATTTAAAAGTGTGGTTCTACCTCATATCAAAGCATTCGTTCAAGCTCTTATTTTTCTTAACAGGGGACTTTTATGGGTTTGTATTTATCATTAAGAATTGATAATTGTATACTTTAAGATAATACTATTGTTTGTTTCTATATTTCAATTGTTGGGTAGTGTATCTTCTTATCTTGAAGAGAAATGTCAAAAGTATATTTGTGAATTAGCTTAGAGAATGATAAAATAATACATGGATAAAAAAATACATAAAGTTAAATAGTATGAAGAGATCATGAAAATATTATGTTTTGCTTAAGCATTAGATGTAACCGTGGGTTCATAGGGTAAACTGGTATAAATTTTTGTATTCTATAATAACTCCTTAAGAAATTGATTTGAGATGTTATTTTAAAGAAAACTTCTTCAAAAATCTTTTTGTCAAGATATAATGCTTAATACTACTTGGTAGAAGACTTTTGTCTTAATCATTTTCATTTGAAAATATTTAAAGGAAAATAAGATACAATTTATTCCTTCTCATATTTTTCTGCGTTCCCTCTTTTCAAGAACTAAAATCACACACGAGATGCTGCAAAAAAAAATACATTAAATAAAGTATGAGAACTAAAAATTCAATTAAGTCTAACTTTTCACTTTTAGCATACAGTTATAATTAAAAAGAATCTGAGATTATAAATTAAAAGATAATAAATGAGGCAATTGCTAGTTGGGCCTTACTTTATTCTTTTTTAATATATAGAATAGTTGGGTCTCAAACTAGCCCTTCTAACTCCCAGTATCCAGAGACATAATTTTACATGAGCTTTAAAACTCGAATAGAAGAAATAGGCTTTTGCTATTTACATTTATTTTATTACTAATACACTTCCCTTTAAAATTCCAAAATTACCCAGAAAGTGCACTCACATTCCTCATTTGTCTTTAGGGGTCGGTTGCATTCCAGAAATATTTCAAGAGATCATAACAATCCTTTCTTTGCACAACCAGAAGAATCTCTCAATTCAACAATAGCCCAATATGTGTTTTTGTATTCATGTGTTGTTGCAATTTCAAAGTGTTATAATTTTTATGAGTGCTCATTGAACCCACACACCCAGGTGATTTGCTTCCGAAAAACATATTCAAATATGCTTTTCTAAATTGGCTTCCATTTGTATTCGTTTCAGCATTAGCGAGCATGATTTCGTGAGCAACTTCACCATACATAACATATTCCCAATTTCTCTTTCTCACAAAGATAAGAAACTTTTACTCTTACCCCTTTATTCGGTTTTGTTATGAATGAGAATATTCAAATGGACCAAAATGACCTCATAACAGATTCTGTTGTTGAGAAAATTGATCAAGGACAGGTGGCACACGATCCTAATATCATGAAGCTGAGAAGGAGCAAGAGAGAGAGAATTAACAGAAAATATTCCTATGATGTTGCATATGATTGGGGCAGACTGTGGTGATCCAAAATCTCTCTCTCCCTTAATTTCCCTGTTCTAGTATTCCTCTGTCAGGGGCGTATTTTCTTTCTTTTCCTAACGTCGTTAGCTGAATTAAATGGATTACGTTTCATAGTTGAACTTTGTGCTTTTCATTTCACTATTGTATTGTTGTGTTTTTCTCCATATTAATCTGTAAATATTATCTGAGCATTACAGGTGTTGGGAGAACTCGGTGGTGCACGTCACCTTCTCCCAAGCAAGCAAACGGCAAAACTGGGGAGTTATCGTCTCCACCCAGAATCAACCAAAATAGAAATCAATAATGCGGAAACGTAAAACACAGTAACAGAAGCAAGAACAGGAGAGTAAAACACACAACAATGGTTTTACGTGGGAGAAAACCTCAAAGAGGAAAAAACCCACGGGACCTTGTCCAGAAATCTCCACTATCAAAATAATGGTTACAAACATTCCACGGCCACACGCCGGAGCAACGCTCAACCTCACCAACAATGGAGGGAACCACTCTCTACAAGGGTTGCATTCAACCTCTCGGAGACTCTCTCTCTCTACAGCCTAATGCCGGAGATCACTCACAGAAAAACTCTCACAGGAGACACTCTCTACTGCGCTTCTTTTCTGTTTTTCTGCTCTTCCAAGTCTGGTCTAGGTCTGCCTCCTCCATCTATAAATGATGTATTTATAGAGAGGGAAAAAACTAGGTTTAGGGATTCTGTTCCCTAAACGGAATGGGCCGAGGTCAGCCCCTCGAGAATTAGGCCCAAGGTCAAACATTCCCCTTTCCAGAGCATGGGGATTTGGGTCAGCATTAAAGCAGAACTTATCCAACAATTCTCCCCCTTCTGCTTTCAATGCGACAAGTCGGCAACCCGGCATAATCCGGTCTTCCACTCTTGAGGTCCGAGATCTTCACTCTGCAACTCGGCCTCTACACCTCGGCTTCTTTATACCGAGTTCATAAGCCCGGCTCCTTCACAGCAATCTTCAAGCTTCATTGCTGGCACCGGCTTCGTCATCATGTCAGACCAATTCTGACTTGTGTGCACTTTCCCAAATGTGAGCTTCTCGGCCTCCACCGCATCCCGTATCCAGTGATACCTCACATCAATGTGCTTGGTGAGGGAGTGATACGTTGAGTTCCTTGCCAGGTGAATGGCGCTCTGGTTGTCACACTTCAGCTCATACTTGTCTTGACTGTGGCCGAGCTCCTGGAGAAAACACTTCATCCACAGCAACTCTTTGCACACCTCGGTCGCGGCAATGTATTCGGCCTTGGTCGTTGATAGTGCCACACACTTCTGCAGTCTTGACTGCCACGAGATAGCTCCTCCAGCCAGGGTCATCAAATATCCCGTCGTCGACTTCCTTGAGTCGGAATCTCCCCCTAAATCAGCATCCGAGTAGCCTTGCAACTCGGCCTTGCTTCCTCCAAACTGAAGACACAGCTTGGTTGTTCCTCGGAGGTACCTGAAGATCCACTTCACTGCTTCCTAGTGTTCCCTGCCAAGATTCGAAAGATACCGGCTTACCACACCAACTGCGTATGTCAGGTCGGGTCGAGTGCAAACCATTGCATACATCAAACTTCCGACTGCAGATTGGTAGGGGATCTTCTCCATCTCCTCTCGGTCTTCATCTGACCTCGGACATTGCCTTTCATTCAGCTTCAAATGTCCGGCCAAGGGGGTGCTCACTGTCTTGGCTTTGTCCATGTTGAATCTCTTCAAGATCTTCTCAACATATTTCTCCTGACTTAGCCACAGCAGCTTCTTCTTCCTATCCCGGATGATCTTCATCCCAAGGATCTGCTTTGCTGGACCGAGGTCCTTCATAGCAAAGGACGATCTCAACGCCTCCTTCAGGGCGGAAATCTTCACCTTGTCTTGTCCTACTATCAGCATGTCATCCACGTATAGTAGCAAGATCAGGAAATCACCAGTCTCATACCTCTTCACAAAAACACAGTGGTCGGCCTCCGTCTTCATGAACTTGTGGTCGGTCATGAAGGAATCAAACTTCCTGTACCACTGGCGAGTGCTTGCTTCAAGCCATAGAGACTCTTCTTCAGTCGGCACACCATGCTTTCTGTTCCCGGAGCTTCAAACCCTTTTGGTTGCTCCATGAAGATTTCTTCCTCCAGTTCACCGTGAAGAAATGCCGTCTTTACATCCATCTGCTCTACCTCCAGGTCTGCAACAGCTGCCATTGCCAAAACTGTTCGGACCGAGGTTATCTTTACCACAAGAGAGAATATCTCATCAAAGTCTATCCCCTTTTTCTGGTTGCAGCCTTTCACTACAATCCGGGCTTTGAATCTTGGCCTCTTGCCGCTCTCTTCCTGCTTGAGCTTATACACCCACTTGTTCTTCAGAGCTCGCCTTCCCTTGGGTAGCTCGGTCAGCTCATAAGTCTGATTCTCATGCAATGACTTCATCTCGTCCTGCATGGCCTTCTCCCATTCGCCGCTCTCTGGGCTCTCCACCGCTTCCTCGTAACTCTGGGGTTCACCCTCCTCAGCAATTACGGTATACTCGTCTGGTGGATACCTTGTAGAAGGTCTTCTTTCTCTTGTGGGGTATCTCGGCTGTTCTTCTTCATCATCATCGTCCTTGGAACTCGGCTCTTCACTTTCATTTCGGGTTCCGGTATCATCGGCATCTTGCTGCTCATCATCTTCAACATCGCCTTCAGCGATCTCTTCATTGACTTCTCCCCCTGCTTCAACATGCACTTGAGGGACGGGTTCTTCTCCTCGGACAGTAACCCGAACTTGGGGCTTCGAGATGTCACGGATGGTCTCATCTTCGTGGAAGACTACATCTCGGCTTCTCACAATCTGCTTCTTGATTGGATCCCACAGTCTAAAGCCAAACTCGGTTTTCGGCGAACCGAGGTATATGCACTCCTTCGTCTTAGCATCCAGCTTCGCTCTTTCATCTTTTGGAACATGCACGAAGGCTCGGCATCCGAACACTCTCAGATGTTCATAGGTTGCTTTCCGACCTGTCCAGATTTCTTCTGGAATCTCTCCATTCAGCGGTCGAGACGGCGAAAGATTTATCAGATCTACCGCAGTCCTTACTGCCTCTCCCCAATATCCTTTCGACAACCCTGCGTTGGAAAGCATACTTCGGACCTTCTCTTCAATAGTCCGGTTCATCCTCTAAGCTAGCCCATTCAGCTGAGGTGTCTTGGGGGATGTCTTCTCCAGTCTGATCCCAGCTTCTCTGCAGTAAGCTTCAAAGGGACCCCTGTACTCACCGCCATTATCTGATCTGACCACCTTCAATTTCTTCCCGGTCTCCCTTTCCACCATTGCGTGGAACTCCTTAAAGTATTGGAGAACCTGGCACTTAGTCTTCATAAGGTAAACCCACACTCTGCGGGAGTGGTCATCAATGAAAGAGACAAAATACTGCGCGCCTCCAAGCGATCTCTCCGACATGGAGCATACGTCAGTATGGACGAGGTCAAGTATGTGCCTCCGTCTCCGCGGTTGATCCGGTCTCACAAACGAAACCTGGTGCTGCTTCCCAGCTAGGCAGTGCGAGCAACTCTCCAGCACTTGACCTTTCAACCAGGTCAATAGCTCTTTCTTCTCCAGAATTTCAAGTCCTTTCTCGCTCATGTGGCCGAGACGCTTGTGCCACAGCTCCAGACTTGAACCATCAAAAATCGTGTTGGCTTCACCGCCACACGTCTTTTCCTGCATCACATACAAGGAGCCTTCCTTCTTTCCTCTGGCCATTACCAAGTTACTCTTGGCCAGCTTCCACCTACAGCCCTCAAAGTTGTTTACAAGCCCGACATCATCTAACTTCCCTACCGAGATTAGATTTAGCCGCATATCAGGTACATGCCTCACGTCCTTCAGCACGATCCGGCATCCTACTTCCGAGGTTAGCATCACATCGCCGATACCAACAATCTTGCTGGTTACCTGATTCCCCATCTTCACAGCTCCACAATCTCCACTCAGGTAGGAGGAGAAAAACCTTCTGTGCGGGGTCACGTGGAAAGAAGCGCCTGAATCCACTATCCAGGTGCAATCATCGAAGGCTACGTTCACAGAATCATCCTCTCTCAGGAGAAATACCTCAGCATTGGCACTGGCAACTACGGTCGTGGTGCTCTTCTTCTGTGAACTTTGGTCTGACTTCACAGACCCATTCTGCTCGTCTTTCTTCAGAACCCAGCAGTCGGCCTTTTTGTGCCCGGACTTCCCACAATAGAAGCACTTCAGTTCACTCCTCGGTCTTGACCGATCTCGAGACTTGTCCCGCTTCTCACGACCTCGGCTCTTTCCTCGAGCTCGGAAGTTGGACTTACTCCTCTCAGCCACGTTAGCATCAAACGTGCTGGATACACCCCGTTCCCTTCTCCTGGCTTCTTCATTCAGGAGGCTGTCGGTCACGACATCCATCTCCAGTTTCCCTTCAGGAGCCGAGTTGCTCAACGTCACTACCAGGGTATCCCAACTCTCTGGCAATGAACTCAGCAACAACAAAGCCTGCATCTCGTTGTCAATTTTCATCTCGGCTTTGGACAACTGGCTCACGATACCTTTGTACGTGTTGAGGTGCTCAATCATGCTCATCCCTTCCGTGTACTCCAGCTTCACCAGCCGGCAGACGAGATGTGCCTTGTTTCTCGGAGTCTTCTTCTGAATCATGGACTCTAACTTGTTCCACAATTCGAAGGCATTAGTGAACTCGGACACGTGCTCGAATAATGACTTGTCTATATACTTCCTGATCGTGGCCACCGCCTTCCGACTCAGGATCTCCCAATCCCTGTCCGACTTGCCTGTAGGCTTCTCATCCAGGACAATAGGATCATACAAGTCCTTGCAATACAGATGATCTTCCATCATCGGTCTCCAGTAGGTAAAGTTGTCGGCCGTTAACTTAAACATATCCCCGTCATGGGCGATACTACCACCGGTACTCATCTCCATCCTGTCTTCTTCCTTCGTCAGAGCCCGTCGAACCTGGAGCTCTGATACCACTTTGTTGGGAGAACTCGGTGGTGCGCGTCACCTTCTCCCAAGCAAGCAAACGGCAAAACTGGGGAGTTATCGTCTCCACCCAGAATCAACCAAAACAGAAATCAATAATGCGGAAACGTAAAACACAGTAACAGAAGCAAGAACAGGAGAGTAAAACACACAGCAATGGTTTTACGTGGGAGAAAACCTAAAAGAGGAAAAAACCCACGGGACCTTGTCCAGAAATCTCCACTATCAAAATAATGGTTACAAACACTCCACGGCCACACGCCGGAGCAACGCTCAACCTCACCAACAATGGAGGGAACCACTCTCTACAAGGGTTGCACTCAACCTCTCGGAGACTCTCTCTACAGACTAATGCCGGAGATCACTCACAGAAAAACTCTCACAGGAGACACTCTCTACTGCGCTTCTTTTCTGTTTTTCTGCTCTTCCAAGTCTGGTCTAGGTCTGCCTCCTCCATCTATAAATGATGCATTTATAGAGAGGGAAAAAACTAGGTTTAGGGATTCTGTTCCCTAAACAGAATGGGCCGAGGTCAACTCCTCGAGAATTGGGCCTAAGGTCAAACATTCCCCTTTCCAGAGCATGGGGATTTGGACCAGCATTAAAGCAGAACTTATCCAACAATAGGTTCCTAGCAAAAATGTCAAATTCTAATTGTACATAGATTTTGATGTTTTTTTCCTAAGAAAAACTCTATCGTTGCTTTTAATGATTAAAATGTTTGGAAAACCTTTTTAATGTATTGCTTATACTTATTGAATAATATTTTTCAGAAGTTAAAGCAAATATGCAGCATACAACATATATGAGAAGCAAATTAAGAGGATACATCACACAACAATTTTATATTGGTTCCAACTCCAATTTTGTATATATACACAGGGGGAGAATGATAATATTCACTCTAGTTGGAGTGCATTAGCAGTTAACACAAAAAATTAGACTGTAAAATCATTGGTTATTTTATTTTTCAAAATTTAATTTAAGGATACTATGTAATTTTATTATTTAATATATTAAAAAAATCTTTTCTCTCTCCTATCTATTGTTCATGATTCTCTCTAATATATATGGGAAAATTTTTAAGTTAAATGAAAAAGTATAATAATATCCTTAAATTAATTTTTAAAACAAAATACTATTTTTCACGATTCTCTCTTATATATATGGGAAATTTTTTAAGTTAAAATGAAAAGGTATGATAATGTTCTTGAATTAAATTTTTAAAAGCAAAACATTTGATGATTTTTTGGTTTAAATTTTTTTGTGTTGAAGCTAATACACACCAATTAGGTGGATGTCAGAATTCCAATAAATATATATATATATATATATATATTAAAAATCTATTAATAAATAAAAAATATTTTTTAAAAATTTAATGCATGTGTGTGCGTTAAGATATACATTGATCTTTTGTTTTTATTTTTCTTCAAAATAGTAGTTTATAAAAACACATTTTTAAAATAGAAAATTCAGGTGTATGTTAATAATATATATACTAATTTACACATTAATCTTATTATTAATTATTTTCAAGTATATTGTTATGAGTTATTTTAAATTTAATTATACATTAAGCATTTTTCATTTTTAATTATTATTGATCATGAAATTTATTTTAAAGTGATCAAATTAAAAATATATATACCCAAACGTAAGTATTAGTATAACATTTATATAACAATACAAATCATTCTATATATAGTATTAATTAATTAATTTATTTATTAACTATCATATACAATTTACTTCAATAATATTTCTTTATATTATACTCCTTGTGTTCCTTTTTAGTTGTCATTTAAAAAAAAAGATTATATTTATATGTTGTTTGTAAATCTCAAAATTACATTAATTATTCTTCTATTAATTATACTCTTACATATTCTCTAATATTTAATCAATTTGCACTTGTATTTATTGCGGAGTGAAGAAAAAGGGGTAAAACAATAAATTACAAAAATATTTTATTATAATAAAAAAATTATTACATTTCTTAATCTTTACATAAAAACCTTTTAATATGACACGTATTCAGAATTCATTGTGAATTCTCCTAAAAAAAAGAATTCATTGTGAATTGAAAACAACTATTGATAAACTTAATGCATTAATATTTAAATATACTGAAATATGCATTAGTTTAATAATTACAAATTACTTTATAAAACATATTTCAAAATATAAAAATTTAAATTCATCTTAATATAATATATAAATTTATAAATACATGTACTCATAATTCATATATTAATTACTATCCTTAATTCTTATTTTATTTTAAATAAGTTATTATAAATTATATGAAAATAAAACATTTATTTAAGAAATCCTTATTTTAAATTATTATTGTTTATGAAATATATTTTTAAATAACGAAACTAAAATCTTATTAATGTAATTTTTGAAATTTGTTGAAAAATTATATTAAAAATTAATCAACTCTAAAATTTGTTTACTTACTGTATTTTTATTTTATGAATATAATATATTGACTCAAATTGTATTTACTACAAATAATTAAATAAAGGATTAAAACTTTGAACATAATTTTAGTTTATAGGATATTCTTGCCGTGCACCCAGTTAACTAACTCAGCTTCATCATTTAGTATCTGGTCTTCCTTTTCTAATAATTTATTTGCAATTTTAATATTTAAAAAAAAATCAACTGATCTATTAAAACGGTACTACCGGATAAAGGTACATTTTACTCCTGTAGCCGGTAATTTTATTGGACCACCAGTGAACTATCTGACATGTTTCTTTAACGTAGAAGCCACTCTAAATTGATGAAGTTATGAATTGAACTGAAAATATCTCAGTTTGATAAGGTCCAATCAACATGCCATGCCATGCCATGCAAGTAAATTGACTGATATAAATGTCACTTAAATGGTGGATTAAATTGACTGATGAAATGTAGTTTGATGTTTTTTAAAAAAATAAGCGTCAGTTCATATACTAATCCGATATCTCATCTCAGTTTTGAAGACCAAAATAACTATTTACTTGTTTTAAACTTAATTTACTGATATAAAATGTAGGTCAATGGTTTCCAAATGTTGATCTATAAATGGAATCAAGACCCCATATTCCACAACACTGTAGCTAGTTAAGAGTTGTGGATTGAATAAATGTCTCTATCTATACTTTTAAGAGGATAAAATGAAATAAAAATTATTATGTTAAAAATTAACTTATGAATAAGTTAATTTATAAAAATTTCACATTAATTTTTCTAAAAGTTAATTTTCACTCATAGAAAAACTTATTTTATTTATTGTTTTGTTTTTTTCTATTGAAAAATTCGTCCAAATATGTCCTTGTTGATTCCATGCATTCATCAACGACTCAACTATCATCATAATGCAATCCTTAATCTTTGGTTTGACTATATATTTATCAGCACCGACAAACCTACGTGTTTGGGAGAGCGTGCAAGTGTCTTCTCTTCAAAATGAGTTTTATCATTGATTCGGTCGAAGTAGTGAGTCAATGGGTCAATAGTCCAACAAGTGGACCAATAATTAGCCCAGTTTGACCCGATAAATATTAAAAATTTGAAATTATATATATATATATATATATAAGTATATAACTAATATTATTTGAGTAAAAAATATCTATCTATACTCCAAAATTCAAATTAAAAAAAAATTAGAAATCTGATCGATCCAACCAGAAATCCAGACTGGTCCAACCAGAAACCAGGCTGAGTTTTACCGGGTTAATCCGGGCCAACCCAAATCTGTTACATTTCCAATCTAAACACGAAATTGGCCCAGTTAGGCCATCAAATTCCTATCCAATTGGTCGGGACCGATTTTGACATCACTACTTATCTCATTATTTTTTATTTTAAAAAAAAACGAGTAAAACCTTAAACTTTAGTATTATTTTATTTTCTCTTTTTATATACATTTGAACCAGCTAATTTCAGCTCTTATAATCTACCCCACTGACGTCTTGAGTACCACTGTTTATGTTTATTAACATGTCATTATTCTAAATATCTCTTATTTCTTTTTATTTATTTTTCTATTATATTATAAACTCTATCGAATCTATATTTTGCTATCTCTAGTTGTCAAATAGTAAATTAAATGTAACATTTTTCATTATCAACGCACCTAACTAAAGGACCAAGTTGATTCTCACCATGGCTTCCACTTTGCTTCCCTTTCTCTTCCCCTCAATGGTTCTGTTACCCTTTCAAACCATAGCCCATACCAAAAGCAACATAGCCATTGGTGAGTCTCACACAGCAGGAGCCAGCACCTCCCCATGGCTGGTTTCATCACCTTCTGGTGACTTTTCCTTCGGGTTCCTCCCACTTGAGGACACTCTTGATCACTTCATGCTTTGCATTTGGTAAGCCAAGATTCAAGACAAAACCATAGTTTGGTTTGCCAACAGAGACCAGCCTGCACCAAAAGGCTCAAAAATGGTGCTCACTGCTGATGATGGGTTGATGCTCATCACTGCCCCAAATGGTCACATGTTATGGAAGACTGGTGGACTCACGTTGAGAATTTCTAGTGGTGTCTTAAATGACACTGGCAACTTTGTGCTTCAGGATGGTCACTCCAACACTGTTTGGGAGAGTTTCAAGGACTATAGAGACACCTTGCTGCCATATCAGACTATGGAAAAGGGTCATAAGCTTTCTTCTAAATTTGGGAGGAATTACTTCAACAAGGGAACGTTTGTGCTCTGTTTCCAAAATGATGGTAACCTTGTGATGCACTCTATAAACTTGTCATCTGGGTATGCTAATGAAAACTACTATCAAAGTGGAACAATTGAGTCCAACACCAACACATCAACAAGTGCTGGGACTCAATTGGTGTTTGATGGGTCAGGAGACATGTTGTTTTGAGAAAGAAAAATGAGAAATATACTTGTCAAAAGGGGCTAGTAGAGCTTCTTCTACCAATCAATTTTATTACCTTAGAGCAACTCTTGATTTTGATGGGGTGTTCACACTCTACCAACATCCAAAGGGTTCTTCTGGAAGTGGAGGTTGGAGCCAAGTGTGGTCTCATCCAGATAATATCTGCAATGATTATGTTGCTAGTGCTGGTAGTGGTGTTTGTGGATATAATAGCATTTGCAGTTTAAGAGATGATAAGAGGCCAAATTTTCGGTGCCCAAAATGGTACTCACTGGTTGACCCTAATGATCCCAATGGTAGCTGCAAACCAGATTTTGTACAAGCATGTGCAGTAGATGAGCTTAGTAATAGAAAAGATCTCTATGATTTTGAGGTGTTGATAGATACTGATTGGCGTCAATCAGATTATGTGCTTCAAAGACCATTCAATGAAGAACAATGCAGACAATCTTGTATGGAAGGTTGCATGTGTTCTGTTGCAATTTTCAGGCTAGGTGATAACTGCTGGAAGAAGTTGCCACTTTCAAATGGTAGAGTTGATGCCACATTTAATGGTGCAAAGGCCTTCATGAAAGTGAGGAAAGACAAATCCTCCTTGATTGTTCCTCCAATCATTGTGAACAAGAATAATAAGAACACTTCGATTTTAGTTGGCTCAGTGCTTTTGGGTAGTTCTGCTTTTCTCAATCTCATATTGGTTGGAGTAATCTGCTTGAGCACTTCCTATGTTTTTTGGTACAAGAAGAAGCTTAGAAGTATTGGCAGAAGTGACACCATTGTGGAAACCAACTTACGTTGCTTCACTTATAAGGAACTCATAAAAGCCACCAATGACTTTGACAAAGTGCTAGGAAAGGGAGCTTTTGGTATTGTGTATGAAGCAGTCATCAACATGTGTTCTGATACTCGTGTAGCGGTAAAAAGGTTAAACACTTTTCTCATGGAAGATGTTCATAAGGAATTCAAGAATGAACTGAATGCCATTGGCCTTACACACCATAGGAACTTGGTCTGTTTACTTGGATTTTGTGAGACTGGAAAAAAAAGGTTGTTGATTTATGAGTATATGAGTAATGGCACTTTAGCAAGTCTTCTTTTCAATATTGTGGAGAAACCAAGTTGGAAACTGAGGCTACAGATTGCAATTGGGATTGCTAGAGGACTTCTATATTTGCATGAAGAGTGCTGCACACAGATCATTCATTGTGACATAAAGCCTCAAAACATACTCCTTGATGATTACTATAAGGCAAGGATTTCGGACTTTGGATTGGCCAAGCTTTTGAACATGAACCAAAGCAGAACCAACACTGCCATAAGAGGAACAAAAGGGTATGTTGCACTTGAATGGTTCAAAAACATGCCGATCACGGCTAAAGTGCATGTCTATAGTTATGAGGTGTTGTTGCTTGAGATGGTTTCATGTAGAAAAAGTGTAGACTTCGAGGCAAAAGATGAAGAGAAAGCAATCCTAGCTGAATGGGCTTATGACTGCTACATTGAAGGAGCTCTTCATGCCCTAGTTGAGGGTGACAAAGAGGCATTGGATGACATGAAGACCTTGGAGAAATTGGTAATGATTGCCCTTTGGTGTGTGCAAGAGGATCCTAGTCTTAGACCAACTATGAGAAATGTGACACAGATGCTTGAAGGTGTTGTTGAGGTGAAAGTGCCACCATGCCCCTCACAATATAGTGTTCAATATTCCTAAACTAATCAGTTGGTGCTAATCCTGGCCGTGGTATCTAGATTCTAGTGTGAACTATAAAATTTGCCATTTTGCATATATGTGTATGTATCTATTTGAAGTTTATCATTTGGGGTTTGAGATCAATTGATCTTTTGTATTAACTAGCTTGATAACTCAGTTGTTATGTTTGGGATTTGAGTAAATGTAAGTTTTAACACATAGGAAGCCTCCCTGCAATTTAGAGGAACCAAATTCAGCATATAGACTTGTTCAGTTTGTTGCTTGAGACTGATATTTTTGGTAATCACAAAGCAGCCAAGTGGTGTTTGAAAAAGTTGTTTGTAGACATAATTAGATAAACATGATTTTATTCATTGTACTGTAAAGACATTGGACTATGGTAACAAATGATCTGCAAAATTCACTGGCCACAGGTCCATTTAATCTCCCATCATATTTATTCATCTCTAATTAAAACGTGGTTATTAACATGTCCCATTTTCTTAATCACAGTAATTTTTGTTGTTCTATGTGGATACTTTTCCTTAAGGACTAGCTTAAAATTACAAGGTTGTGGTGCCTTTGTGTATTAAACAAATTCATAGTTGTTCATATCATAATTCTAAGAAAAATTCTGCAAAAGCACATAAAACAAAACAAGAAACACAACTTTTTCTCAAAATGCTAAAATTAGTTCTCAGTATTATTTCATTCTTGAACTCCTCTAAACCTTGGCTAGACCATCTTGATTCTTGAAAACCTCATCACTGCTATTTACCCTCCTTGGAGGCTTTCCCTGTTAAATGGAACAAATAATTGTTATTATATAGCCTTCCCAAATTACCATTTTACCAATAGTTGTAAAGTTCGTGTGCCAACACAACTACCAATCCACAAAGACTAGTAATTAGAGGGAACTTAGCTGAATAATACATGGTATGCTGCTAAGCTTTGCAGACCCAAAGCCATGCTTCATTGGATTGCTTGTAGTTGTAGCAAACCAAAAACCTGTCCCTCATAAATCTACATTACAAAATCTTCCCAACCAAAACTCCTTTTTCATCCCTTAAACACATGCCAAAGCCAATCTTGTGTTGTAAATTAAGGAACACAACACTTACATTACATTTTAGATAAGATGTGGGTGGAGGTTGCCAAGCCACTGAAATCACAGTTTCTTTGAAAAACATTTATGAGAAATTTTGCAGGAAGTTTCAATCACACCCCACAACTCAACTACCATGATTTTAACTTTTAAGAGGCTAAATATTTATTTATTTTTCTGTAAGAATTCAAGGATTCACAATATATTTTTTAAGACTAATTTAGATATGAATACAATTTTTAAAATACTTATCGTCAGAATTTTTTTTTAGACATTTTCAAATTATAAGCACACGTTTACTATCCCTTTACATACAGATGTCTGTAATTATGTTACAATAATTGTCTTGTACTATAAAACTAAGGACAACAATTTTAAATGATATTTTAGAAAGAAAAAAACAGTCCCACCTCTCATTAATTTGGGTTTCTATAAAAATAAAACTATTAAAGTAATGTAAAATTCCCTAGACAAAATGGGGATTTACTTGCTACAATTTTCTAAATATAACCGGGGTATTTGCTCCAACTAATTTCTTAGCTACGCAAATAGAAAAATGTCAAGAACCAAAAACTATTAAGCAACCTAATAATATTAGATACACTTGTATGCAAATTCAGCAATGAGAAAGAAACTATAAATGAGAGCTTCCATAGCCAAAGTAAAGGTGTTGTCATAAGGATAAGCTAGATATTTTAGGTCCTCCAATAACTGCAAACCTTTCATTCTCTGCTTCCAACTTTCTGCTTCTTTTGTTTGGATGTTGGAGGACTGCACAGATAAAAGAATATTAGCATTCTCATATATACCGATCTCATTAAAGAAATATAGGTCTATACTATGTTTGTTACACAAGATTAAGGACAGAAGGATAGAGGACTGAAAGAAAATGAGATCGATGTCTTCCTCCGTTTGGAATAAATAAAAAAGGAAAGGATATAAAAATGAAGTGTGGGACCTACATGCTTCAGCAACCAGTCCAATATTAGGAAGAAAGGTGCTACTAGTTAAATTACTAATTTACTCTTATTTTTGTATACTTCTCTTTTACACCAGGGACTATATCATTTTATATACATGTTTTTTCCTTCTATTTTCTATACAACCAAATAAGAGAAAAGAAAAGTTGTTAATTTCTTTCCTTTCATTTTCTTTCCTACTAAACAACTACAAAATCATCTCATTTTCCATTCACTTTATTTTCTATATTAAACACACCGTTGAGGTGATCACATAGACAAGTTTTTTTACGACATTCAATTTAATACCCATCTCCCAAACTCAAATCACTTGAAAACAGTGTATTTTGCAGACAACCACTTGAACAGTTCATACAACGATGGAGTCACTAATATTTGGTGAATTCTCATAGATATTGTAAAATGAGAGAAAAGATAGAGGGATGATAGACTGAAACCGTGTGTCTAACTACACAGCAGATGCTTCTTTATATAGGCAGGTAGTACTGATTACACATAATTAGAGGATATTCAGTTTCCTCTAGATCAATCACATCATTATACATTAAATTCCTGATTCTCAACAGATATAAACAAGCTTGGTAAACATACCTTCTAAGAAAAGTTTGTATATCACTAATATCAGCACCGAGACTTGTACTTAGCTCATCAATATTTGCACCAACCTGATTGCTACATTTCAATAGGTTGCAAGCATCTAAAAAAGAAGTAGATTTAACCGTGTTGGGGATAAGTGATGAACCTTTTATCTCTGCCTTGAGATGTTCCATCAAAACAAGTGCTGCACAGAGGTCCATTGGAAGTTAGAATAGAAAATGCAGCTAATAGTAATCATGTATAATCTAGCTACAAACGCAAGAAGGGGATTGATTTCATGCACCTGGTAGTAAGAATTTCAAATTCCCATGAATACAAAGAAATTCAATTCAATTTCTAAATCTCAGAAATTCAAGGGTGCAAATCATGAATTGTGATGGTAATTCTCTTGCAATTCATTGTATATATGCTACAATCAGCATACAACAGCCTAGGACAAGCCAGTGTCCTATGATTTGAATGGATGAAAGCAAACAAAGAACATCCAAGAGTATTAATGTAATGAATTATTGTTACACGAATTGAAGTTGAAGGTCAGTGCAATCAACACCCTTACTAATGGTTAACATTATAACTAATTACTGATATAAGGGATGCATTATTTTTTTAAATAAAAAAATGTAACCTCCACTTCTAGAACCTTGTCTAACCACTAGTATCAACATTATATAAGAAACACACAAAAAATAGAGAGACGGATATAACAAGATAAACGCATAGGTTTACTACTTTTTCTTTTGCATTCATAATCCAGGAACAATATGCATACTACATTTTGAAAAGACATGCACTTAAGTTAGAAAAAAAGGCATGCATCATACCAATGGCTCTAATCATTTTAAGGTTGAATTTACTAGCCAGCTCTTTACAACCCATCATTTTTGCACGCTGAATGATCAACAGTTTCAAGCTAATCAGCATGTCCTGCAAAAAATTTCAAATTTTGAACATAAAAAATTAAGAGCTTACAAGAGAAATCACTCAAAAGTGAAGGAGTGCATCCAACTTCATGAAACACATAACCCAACTAACTGTGACTGAAATCTATTTTAAACTAGATTTTCACATATAACCTGGTCTAAGAGACAGTCTCTATTGCATTGCCATTCTTTAATGAACAACATATTACCTGATTTTGTTTTCACGGGATCAAATTCTTTTTTAAAAAAAAGTTTTATTAAAGAGCAAATAGTAGAAGTACAACGGGGTGGGGTGTCTAATCTCTGAATATTAGTGACAAAATGACAAGCACCAAAGAGAAGTCATATAATGCAATTCTGAATCCTGAAAAGTTGCAAGCATTCCTCTCCAAACAAACAGGACTGTAAAGATAACATAGTGCTACAAAAAAAATATGCTTTCGTGTTAAAACCATCACCAAAGAGAAGTCATATAATGCAATTCTTTCCCAAACAAAATGGCAATTCTGATTCCTGAAAAGTTGCAAGCATTCCTCTCCAAACAAACAGGACTGTAAAGATAGCATAGTGCTACAAAAAAAATATGCTTTCATGTTAAAACCACCATTGAAATGAACAAAGAGAAATGAAGGGACCCCCCCCCCCCCCCCCAAAATAAACATAAAACATGAAAAAAAATTATTCCAAAGGGAAGTAGCTACAGCAAAGATATCACTACAACTTTATACAAAGAGAGGACTTGATAATTTGTTAAGATTTATTTTATTGCTTTTAATATTATTAATAATTTTGTTTTCAAGATATCTTATCTTCATCCCCTTTGTACATTCTCCTGTCTATCCTCCCTAATAATATTATTCTATAAGAAAATGCTGCAGAGTGTGATTCATGCATCCTCTGTAATCTCCGAGAATGACTGCAGGCATAAAACATTTTACCAAACACATAGGGCTCAAAACACTAAACTAATATTATCTAATTCAACCAACCTTGAGAATCTAAAAGTAAAGAAAACAATGATGTAATGTGATCCATCAAGTTAATGAACAAGACCAGAGACTTACGATCTCAGACTCTGAAAGGGAGCAAAGCCAAGCAACATCTTCAACCCTAGTCTCGCAATTTTTATCTGGCTCAACCATGTCTTTCAATCTTTTGATTCTTTTCTTCATGTGTCTGTCCTTCATAGGATCAAACTGAGGATTACAAGATCTGAATTCCTATTAAAATTGTAACCAAAATAACACAAGTGTTAGTTGTAAAATAACTGGAAAAAGTGGTCTTTCTTGCAAACAACAAAAGTGAACATTAGCTGGTAACGAAATAAAATATACATCTAGCTATCATATGGCTAAAACAAAATAACCAGGGGAAGGAAAATTAATGAGACTCCCAAACCAATAAACACACACAAACAAAGAGAAAGATAAAAAAATAAAAATTCAAGTGATATTTAGAGGGGTTGAAAAGTGTGACTGGCATGACAAGAATCCCACTCACCTCAAGCAGTATTTGAGTGCGAGTAGAAGAGCAGCACAAGAGGGGCACAAGTGAGCAACCCATCAACAATGTTTATCAATAAATTCAACCCACAAGGGTTGGCCCACTAAAAATGTAGCCAACCTAACTCAATAAGCCAATAACAAAGTGACATCATCAAATTCAGGCACTCCTATTTGCTCTCCATCCATGAAATCAGAACTTCCCCAACACTGCTTTCATTTTGGTTAACAAAAATAGTTCAGGAGTTTGTTACTTACAATGTACAACCTTACTAACAAACAAAAATAGTGATGTTCTATATTCTGGGAATACAAAAAAAAGTAGAGCATCGAACTTTCATTTTTTGTTTTTACACATCAATGTTACTCAGAACTCAGAACCACTAGACAATCTGAAACTGATATTATCTCAAAATTAATTCATAAATTCAAATAATACAATATCAACTATCAAGAAGAATAGAACCACTTCAACACCATGGATTCCCAGGCTGAACATATAACATACATTTATTATATATATTTCTGATATTCGAATTCGAAAAGAGTATTAACATACATAATTAACTACGATTCAAAGTGCACCAAACAGAAATATTCAAGTTCAAGAAAGGGATTCGAAAAGAGCACGTGAGGGTTCAATCTTCAAAGTGCGAACCTGTTTTCAGAGAGCCGAGTAGACGTCCCCGTCGTCCAGGGGGAGGCAGCCAGAAGATTTCAATTTCCGTCGTCCCAAACGCTGCCGACGACGGAGGCTGCTGCGACGAGACTCTGCGGAGCGAGGTCGAGGGAGGCTGGGAGTGGGAAAGTCTCTGGCTGCACTTCAGATTAGGGAAATTTTAAATTTCCCCCAAACGAGAAAACGACGTCGTTTAGATGTCTCGAAAAAAACAATTAAGCATGACCCGGCTGGGTCCCTGTGACCCACCAGGTCACTGATTCACACTTCACACAGAGTCTATTCGGTTCTCACCTGTTCGTGTGTTTAATCGATCCAATAAGTGATTTTGAATATCCGGTTCCTAGCCGAATCCAAACTCTCTTTTTTAAGAGTCTTTTTATAATTATTAAAAAATATAATTTTTAATAATAAAAAAATTCATTCAATAAATTTTTTTAATTTATATTAAATAAAAATCATATCCCATCATCATAATTTCAAAAAATGCTAACTCATCATAAAGAAAATATCACTAGCATTTCTTAGTTTTCAACCAAATATACCATGATTTAAAAAAAATTATTGATATTATTAAATGAACAAACTATCAAGATGATGATCATAATAATATTATGTCGTCAAAAAATAATTGTTATTTCTTTCAATCTTTTATAAACATGGGTGAAAGGAAAAAAAGGAATTGTGAGAGCATATATAAAATCAACGAGTAACTATTACACAATATTTTATAATATATAATAAATTAGCAAAATTAAATTATTATGATATTTTCATGTCTTGTAATGGCTATAAAATTTATATAATAAAAAATATCGCTGCTGATAATTTAAAATGAGAAAAAAGATTATGCATTCAATCACAACAAGAATATCATATCCACCTTAATTCCTATTGAAGCAATTGCCCCACTAAAATATTGTTTTACTTAAACATATTTGATAAAAAAAAATTATCTAAAAAAAATAGATATTATTCTCATAATATAAAACTGTTTTATGAAAAAATTAAGAAATATAAGAAACAATAAATTAATACTAATTTTATCACTTTATCTTTTAAACAAACAAATGGCACAAATTAATACCCGGACCCAATTATAATTCTAAGAACTTAAATATTTTCAAAGAAATTCATGATATTATATATTGTAAAGGATTAAAATTAATATTTTTGTTTGAAAATATTATAAACTAGTACTTTTTTACTCTCACTAATAATATTTCTATATTCATATATGCAACTCATTATGTATGATAAATTTACTAACTTTAAAATAATCATCTTAAAATAATTCAAATCAAGATTTATAATTAAATAATATGTAAACTTATTTTACATAAATGGACATTAAACTTATTTAAAATTAATATTTTTGTTTGAAAATACTATAAACTTATTTGAATTTTTTTTGTTAAATAATTGAATATTAGATAAAATATACAATATATAAATTAAAAATATTACTTAATATTAAAATGTATCCCAACATATCAAAATACATATTTTTTTAAGATTGAAGTGTTAGAGAATCGTGTCGTGTCATATGTTGGTATTACTTAATCGCATATTATATTATATTTAACATACTCATAATAGGGTTGATAGGATAAAATGAAAGTGAATTAAAATTTAATATAAAAGTATAGTATGAACTGATCTCACAGTTCATTTTACTCCTTTTCAGCTTCATGTCACTTCTACCAAGCACGGAGGATAACTGTATTTCAAATCGCATTGTTTTACTACTAGTTCTATTTCTATCAATAGTTTATGTAACTGTTGTAACTACTTGCCATTTGATTAATAGAAACTTGCAACAAACATATTTAAAACTAAACGATGTAAAGAAAAGAAATATTATACGGAGCCTAATCCTGGAAGTGTACAAAAGAGCAAAAAATAATTCTTACAAAAATAAAATAAAATATGGAAGTAATTAAAAAAAATTACTAATTCTATTTTTGAATTTGAACCTATGACTAACAAATCACCAAGATACAACTTTACCGTTGTGTCAGTAATTAGGAAAAAATAAATGGCCACCACACTAACAATACATTTGGACTCATTGCTAAATGACCACCAAATTTTGCATTTCATCCGAGGGAGAAAAAATACTCTTCTCACTGAGGCAGCCGTCGCTCGTTGCTCTAGAGTCCATATCCTGGAAAAGACAAACCAAAGGTCAGTCAACTACAGACTCTTGTTATGGAATGTTAAGATTGAGAAACAGACACTAGTTAAGTTGAACTAATAGAGTTTTAATACAAAATACATTTCCATAATATTATAATCTCAATGAAAGTGTTGAAAAGTATTGTAGAATCACACTTTACAACCATAGATACTCTATTTACAACTACATACCTGAATTGTCCATGGGGTTTCCAGCAGGTACGGCCTCAGGTTCCTTTATCTCAACAACCACGCAATCTGACAATAAAAAGGTTTTGGCTACAGAGGCTGCATGCTCCAGGCAACATCTGACCACCTGTACAAGAGTAGTAGGATGCTTGAGAATTCAAATTTTCATAATTATATTATATATTACATATACAGTAATAGCAGAAACATGTGGTGAGTCCCTGTTCAGAATGGCTAGAATGCACAGAATACAGATACCAACTCAAGACAAATACGAGAAGACATCCAATACTCTAAAACAAATAAATGAAAGCTCACACAAATATTTGGTCAAAAAACAAAACAATGTTCTAAATTTTTGCAAAACCTTTGGAAGTAACCATGCTTCCTTTCAAAAAAGAGGCTTTTCCGATGCCATTGTATGTAGATAAGACATAGACATTCACCCAGACTGGAAAAAAAATTGGCTAATGCTTCTATCAAACAAAAGTCCAGTTTTGCTGTGACCTAACTGGAAAGGCCCTGATTTCCTATTAATAGTTCCTTCGCTCTACGGTTTTTTTTTTTGGGGGGTGGGGAACATTGGCATTCTAATTCTCCATTTATACCCTGTATAAAACACTCACCTATTATTTAAGAACCGTAGACATTTAGTTTAAAAAGTTTAAAAAAAAAGTCCTAAGATAAGATATTCCTCTTGCACGAGGTGTCAGAATTTAGTGTCCTATATTTTGAACATTAGCCATGTATAACCATCATTAATAGCATAGGCAACCCAGGTATAAATATTGAATTCTCAAGTAACCATTTCTTATGGTGTTGACATCCCAAACATGAAATTCAATATAAATATGCCATCATATTAAACAAATCCTAAGTTTAATCATTCAAATTGTTTGGCAATCACATGGAAGAAAATTAAAAACCATTGATGCTCAAACAGAAAATCACCTTTGTTGGATCAATGATCCCAGCAGACATCAAATCTTCATATTTACCAGTGGCAGCATTATATCCATATCTTGGATTGTTGCTAGACAATACCTAATTACAACACAAGTCCCATCATCACAACCACATTCATATAGAAAAGAGAAATTCTACATAGACCAAACCTTAATACCTTCTCACTGACAACGCTACCATTGACACCAGCATTCTTGGCAATTAATTTCAAAGGGTAACTAAGAGCTCTTTTCACAATATCAGCTCCAACCTGTAAAAATTAAACACAATTTTGAAGTCATGACCACGTTTGGAGTTGAATTTGAAAACAGTCAGGAGCATTTCCCAGAACCCAAAAACAAAAAATATCACAACATCCAGGAAACTTATATTCTCTTCATATCAAATAAATGACTCACTTTTTCTTCATCATTATCAAGGCTATCCTTGATTGCATCCACCTTTGATGCAAGTCTCAGAAGAGTGCAGCCACCACCAACAACAATACCTTCCTCTACAGCTGCCTGAAA
>CM023948.1:3415026-3458002 GCA_013407115.1 Glycine latifolia | reverse complement strand
CACTGTTTATAATGGTGTATGAGAAAAAACGAATGGTGCAGGAAGAAACACTCCCAAAGAATTCAACTGGACCTTGAAGGGATTTATCAATGAGATTAAAATTGATCCAGTTGTGCAATCCTAGGCTAAAAGAATTTCCCAACTTTGTTGATCTACAAAGTTCAATCAAAAATCCCTTACTACATCACAATCTCGAATTGCATGCATTACATATTCTTGGTAAAAACTGCATCTGGGACATATATTTGAATCAGTCGTATGTTCATACTTTTTTGACTCATTTGTCATAAGCCTCCCATAAACTAGGCGCCAAAGGAAAACTCTTAACCTTTCTGAACCTTGCCAATACCATACCAAATTAAATTGTTTGAGATTCCCATCCACCAAAGGATTTGTTGGCATGGACAAATAGTCATACACCTCTTTTATGCTAAAATTTTCATCTTTGGATTCCCATCAAATTGGGACATCATTTTCTCTATACATAGGAGGAATTATAGGTGCCATCATAGAATAAAATTGTTACGTCTCGTAAAATATTTCACATTTTCCTATAATTTCACATTTATTTTATTTTTTTACTTTAAGTAACTCAATCATTTTTCTTTAACAAAATCTCATTAAAATGAAATTGAAATATTATGCAAAATAGTGATTAGTTTTCATGTTGTGACCATACAATGTCACAATCAAAAGTATAATATTATGCTAAATTTTGTATATCCATATATAAGATGTTAGCTTAGTTTATGAGCATCCAACCTTAAACAAATATGTTGATTTGTGTAGAGTCAAAAATGACTTAGTAAGAAACAATATTTGGGTACTTAGTTTGGATAAACTAGTATAAACAATACTTAGGTGAAGTTCAAAGTGACTAGTGAAAATAATACTTGTATCTTTAAAGAAGATAGTGGAAACTTTGTAGATTGTCAAAAACTAGACTAGTTTCTGTGTAAGAGATGGATTAATATCTTCCGTTTCTTTTTTTGTTAAACCTCTTTTTAGAAAAATATGTATAAGACGAACGAGTGAATTTCAAAAAGATTTGCAATATTTTTTAAAATCACAATTCAACACTTCTTCTTGTAATTTTTTTTTCTTTACAACAACAACATGCCATGTTGTTTTAAATGTTAGCCAATTTTACTAATTATCACAATAACTTTAAATGTCATTGAAAAAAGGATAAGTCATTGAGAAAATATACTTTTTGATATGAACCTATCAAGGTTCGATTATTTTAAATATTGATGGTTATGGTGGCAACGATGGTGACTATGGCAGTGACAATGGCGATATTGACGATATTGGCAGTGACTGCAATGGTTGTCAAAAGATAGTCGTAGTAATGATCATTGTAGTGATGGGTTAATTGAGATCTTTTATGGATATAATTTATGTTTAATGAATCTTTTAGAGATCTAATAATTATATTATATTTAAATTTTTGAATTTTAAATGGATAAAATACAATAATAACTTTAAATTAAATTTTGAGCAATAAAAAAACTAATGAGTTTTTAATCCAAATATTATAGTGTTAAGTGCTGATGCACACTAACTATAATGAATATTAGTATCCCCCTCCCACATTCTCATCCAAATTTTACAATATATATATATATGAAGTCTGTTTAACTCTTTGCATAGTCTCATAATGTTTTTCACCAACGATTTGAGGTTGGAGCATAGTTGAGGTTGAATCTAAAGGATTTACTGTTAGCATCTAAATGTGCAAATGCAGTAGCCATGGCAAGATCGGTTAAATCATCTGCGTGTACATAAACTGCTTGAATTAAAGTTATATACCCCTCTTTCGTAAAAGTGATTCTTTCTTGTAAATAACTCATTTCAGTACTAAGAGTGGGTTGATAACCCACAGCAGAGGACATTCAGTCCAATAAGACAAATACTTTAGATCATGTTTGGATGAAGTGAAAAATATTGTCAATAAATAGAAGTACATCTTGAAAATATTTGGTCATAGTCATGACAATTTAAACCAACTCTCATATGAGCTCCAAGGAGTTCATTCATTTGACCATATACTAGAGCTACATTTGATTATGCAATATTTTATTCATTAATTACTCAAATTCTTTCATTTTTACACACATGCACAGAAAGAGAGACACACATAAAGGATCCATTAACACTTGATGTAAATATAAAAGACTTACACCAAATCAACACCATTAATATATATTAATCCTATGGTTTATAATATCTTAATAAATATGATAACTTTAACATATTTTATGAATATCAATAAATTAATTATACTCAATCGATTAGATTATTTGATTGATTTTTTTAACTATTTATAAGAAATGTTTTTTACAAATGTTTCACATTATAAAGTCTATATTTTTTTATACTTATGATATACATTTCACCATTAATATAGTTAAAAAAACATTACTCAATGTTTTTACAATAAAATACATAAAATAAGAATACATAATAATAAAATTTATAAATAAGTTTAAATTATAATTAAATTATACATTTATTTCTCTGTATTTTCTAATAAGTATTTTTTTTAATGAGACAGAAATAAACTATTGTTATGAAAAAAAATTAAAGACAAACAAATATATACTTTATTGCATAAAAAATTGTAAAAATATATTACTTTTAATAATTTTGATAAAAAATTAGTTTGAAAAATCAAATCAATCAAATGATAAAATTTATTAATTAAAGATAACTAATCATTATCATTAAATATATTAAAGTTGTCGTATTTATTAATATAATATAAACCATAGGATTAATATATATCAATGATATAAATTTGGTATAAACTATATATATAGAGAAATGATCGAATTACGTTGGTATAACTTTAACAAACTATTATATTGTTTAATAACTTTTAATTGAATAATATTTTCTTAAAATTTATCATTGAATTAAAAGTTTTTTCCGCATAGATCATATATATCAAATTTCATATGGATTCAAAAAATTTGGTACATCATTCATACCAATTAAAATCGATGCAATATAAATATTTGAAAATATATATTAAAATATGAATAATTTAATTACTTTTTTGTTGTTGTTTAATATTGACAAAATAATTTTGGTAATATGTAAAATGTGAATTTTATCGATTCAATCGTTGAATTATATTTATGTATTACAAATGTCATTTGTGTCAAAATTAAACAACAACAAAAGACAATTAAATTATTCATATTTTAATATATCTTAAAATGTTTATATTATATTGATTTTAATTTATATGAAAGAAATAACAAATAATTTTGGATTAATATGAAATTTTATATATGTGATCTATGTGAATTTTTTTTCAATTTATTGATAAATTATAAGAAATATTATCTAATTAAAAATTATAAAATAATATAATAATTATTAAAATTACACCATATATAATGAAGTCTCCCCTCTCTACATACACCCACGCTAGCATTGGGCATGTTCTCTATGGTGCAAGATAGAAAAAAGAAAAAAAAAGTGATTTGGTAAATAAAAAAAACAAAATACAGTACACGTGACATAGGGGTGGTTGAATTGGTTTTTATATAAATAAATACATAATATAGATAATACTTCAAGCATATAATTATAATCAAGTTTGTGGAAGATTTTAAAAAATAGTGATTTCATGTTTTAGTCAAAAATTATAATAAATGAAGTATTTTTATATTTTCATAAAAAAGTATTATTTTATGTATTTGAGAAATAAAAATTTGTTATCAAGAGCTCGAATAAATAAAAAAGATAGAGGTAGGTCGAGACTTACATGAGATAAGATAGTTAAATAAGACTTAATGAAATGAGATATTAATTGACAGATGGTGTGTTTTAGGACAAAATGGAAAAAAATTATAAATTTGGTGGATGATTAGACATTTTGTTATACCTATATTTCGTATGGTCATTTTTTAGTGTTTTTTCATTTTTTTCCCCTTCTTTTTTTTATCTGTTTTTTTTTCACTTCTTCTTATCTATCATTGGATTCATCTATTATCGATCACAATGAACTTTGGTTAAATGTATTGTTGATATTGATATTATATTTGAGAAACAAATCACGATTGATTGACTACCAGTCAAATGTATCAAAAAAAAAAAAAATTAAACTTAAGCGAATTCAATTTATAAGATATTTCCTAATTCATCTACATAAGACCCAATTACCTAATTTATTAAGATGAAGAAAATTATTAATTTAGTTGATCACAATAAATTTATCTGAAATTTATAATTTTTTCAAAACTATATTTGTTATTAATACTTTTCTATCTTCTAATGATTTGTCAATACATTCTTTCTCTTTTTTTATTGAGAGATATTTCTAGTATAAAAATAATTAATGCTAAGAATATTATAGATTGAATATTATAAAAAGGAACAAATATTATTTTAAATTTGGGTCTTATATGTAGGAAATGAGAGCGTACAATATTTTTTAATGAGATCTATAAACATCATAGTTTTTGTTTAACAAAAGCTTATGTAATCAACATGGACTTGATTCTAGTGGAATTAGACTCGTTGGAGTTTAGACCTTTACAATGAAAAGATAATATGATTTGTAGGAAATACATTAAAAGTGATCAATTAGTTTTTCTAAAGAAAATTAGCTATCAACAAAATTAATGGATATTTCATATCAATGTCACAATGATTAAAAAAATAACATAGGGGGAGAAAGTTGATAAATGACTCAAAATTAGTAATATACAATGAGTGAATGCAGAAGCAGCAGTAGCCAGACAAGTATCATCATATGAATGCTTACAAAGAAATTAAGCATAGAGTTTTCCAAATACAACCTTAAATGAGTTCTCCAAAAAGGAAAAGAAAGGATGAGAACAGGTTCATGAAACATATATAGAAGTGTTTCCCCCATTTTTCTGCACCACATTATACAAACTTGGCTCAAATGAGGATAAAGTTTTTCATAATCTTGGCAAGGCGCGGGGGAGAGTGCGTGGTTGGTCCCAATCAGTGACAATGTGATCACGAGTGATATCCTTGAGTGAGGTGCAACCACTCAAAGCCATGGTTAGTTCAAACTCCTCACGTAGCATCCGCAGCACGTTTCTTACACCAGCCTCTCCTTCAGCAGCCAAGGAGAACACCACAGGGCGTCCAATCTGACATAGAACAAAGCTTATTTGTTACACTTACAATGAATGTGTGAATTAGAAGTCAATAATGTATAACATACAATTAATAGGGAACAAATATCTAAAAATCCTATCTCAATATGAAAAAAGCCAAGAATTATACTAGCTTTTGAAAGAGGTCATGAAGTACTCACAAATATGCCAGAGGCACCTAGTGCCAATGCCTTGAAGACATCAGTTCCACGGCGAACACCACCATCCAAAAATACAGGAAGACGACCTTCAGCAGCTTTGACAACCTAAGTATCAATAACAGAAGTATATGTAACAGCCTTAAAATGAGTGTGTAGAAGTTTCAAGGTGACTAAGATGTAACTCAAAATTTATATGTACCTCTTCTAAGGCTGATATGGTGGCTGGAACATAATCAAGTTGTCTAGCTCCGTGATTGGACACTATAATTCCAGCTGCACCACTTTGTACAGCTATCCTTGCTGCCATGTTGGAATGAAGGCATTAGTAAAATATTCCAAGAGGGAGAACAAATGAAATTGAAAGCAGCTTTGGTTTTTCTTACTGTCCTCAGCAGTCAGCACACCCTTCACCAGAATTGGCAGTTTGGTGATTGTTTGAAGCCACTTCACATCCTACAAAATTAACAAGGATTATTTAGATGGTGGACTCTATTCAGTGGAATATGTATACATAATATATGAAGAAACCAAATGTAAGCTATGATTTAGTTGAACTTATTACTCTACACTCCTCTGAGGGATGCAGGAATATTAGCTTGCAAGCAAATCATGAATCAAATCAATGAATTGGGAAAATAAAACTAATTAGGAATCATCATGAATATGACTTTTAAAGTAATTATAATAGAAGTCAACAATTTTTCAGTTTCACACATGGCAATCTATGATTATATGACAGTGTATAAAATCTTTGTGTTGTCAATGCTTTGTTAAATTGATTTCACTTTAATAAAATCTTGCCTACAATAGGAACAGGATAATATCAACAAAGGAAAAAGAAAATGCCTTATTTGATTATCTAACATACCTTCCAGCTAAGAGTACGATCAATTTGACCAGCAACATATGAAGCAAGTCCAGAGTCATCAGCCTGAAAGGATCATGACAAGAATTCTATTAGTGATAAAGAAAAGAAAATTAACCTACATAAATAATTCTGTGATGACTCATCTTACTTTGTCCATCTTTCCAAGGTTCAATCCTTCAAAGTTCTTCAATGTCAAAAATGGTGGCAGTGTGAATCTGTAATAGACATTTTGCAACTAATTTTAATTGCAAGGATAAGGCTGAAACTTTAAAGAAAAACCAATCATATCGATTAAGAAAGTGGTATAACAAGGTTGAAGTGGAGAGTTATACCTGTTCTTGATATCAGCTTCTCTGCGTCCTAGTATTGGGGTATCAACAGTAAGGGCAATGGCTTTGAATCCAGCCCTTTCAGCTCTTCTCACAAGCTGAGCAACTACATTCCTGTCCTTGTACACCTAAAGAAAAGAGAACAAATCATGTAAGTAAAACAAACTATAGTACCAAAAATTCAAATAAACAATGAAATGGAACTGAAAAAAAGCTTTTGAAGCTTACATATAGCTGGAAAAAGCGAATGCCAGGTCCTGTTGAAGCTACCTCTTCAACACTTGAAGTAGCCCATGAGGACAAAGTCTGAAAGAACCAAAATATTACTCATCAATAAAGAACATAGAGCTTATCATTGATTAACAGCAAATAAAATTTACAAGCATACAATCTTATGAAGTTAATTGGAGTGTTCATGAATGAAATATTCTGGTATGATGTACAAGGGAGAAAATAACAGATCCTTAGCAAATCCACCAATTGCAAATTACAAAATTTTCTATGCTGAAGTGAATCATTGATTTCAGAATATATGGTGATTAATCAAGTGAAGCACTACTAGTTCCCTAATTAAGAGGAATGCGAACATAAAAGAGAAGTACCATGACTGTTCCAGCAGCAGATGCCGCTCTTGCTGTTGCATATTCTCCTGCATAAGAAAAAGTATATACATCATCCAACACAAATCCATGCTCTTGGTAGTTGGTTTAGCAGTGCATGCAAAGGGGAGTTGGAATTAAACTACTCCATATAAACAAAAAAGTCAACAAATTTAAATTTCTCCCTACTGCCCTATTCTAATGTTTTCCTAATAAAAAGTCAGATTTTATTATTATTATCCATTTATCAGAACTAGATGATAAGAATGTTCTCAGAATACTGATGACCAATCACATTTGGCTCCTGTACAATCTTTTGATATACCAGTGCATGTCTGATGTGTGATTAACCTATATCTTATAAGGGTTTGGACCTAACTCAACCCCAAAAGGGGGTAGATAACATGGTGGGTGGTCCTTTGAATGGATCTAGGATTGACTTTGATACCATCTTATAAGAGTTTGGGCCTAACTCAACCCTAAAAGCTAGCTCTTAAGATGAGTGTTGTCCTCCACTTATATACTCTATTTTGACATTATCTCTAGTCAATGTGAGACTTGAATTTTTTTCCAATATACAATATGTCTAATATCTGACATTTGATTGACCAAAATATATAAAAAATGAAGGCTTAGGTAGAAGCTGCAATGTAGTTTCTTTGAAAAAACTGCCAAGTATTAAATGATAGAAGTCTTTTGGTTGATTAGTTTCTCAAATTCTCTAGGATGTGTCATTTGGTGAGTATGCATGAAAGTTTTATGCAATTCAATTGCAAGGATTTTATCTTGTTGAATTTTTTTTGGGTTACATATCTTGATGAAATTGATTAGGAATAGAACTCTGCTTACTCATTAAACCAATACATAATTAGAAACTATAGAATTATCTTCTCTCAGTCTTTCCTTTTGGCAAAATGCACACAATATTGTAATAACACAACTGAAAATTTACTAATCCAAGAGAATGTAAAGGACAAACAATTATACCCTCAGGATGAGCCATTTTCTGAAAGGCTGTTGGGGCAAGCATGATTGGCATGGATATTTTGAAGCCCAGGACAGTAGTTGTCATGTCTATCTTGCTCACATCAATAAGAATACGTGGCCGAAACCTGTATATTTATCGATCATATTTTCATCATATCAACATTAGTTTCTATTCTTAGAAATACAGGTACATGAAATATCTAAGGAACATAACTAGACATTATAGTTTTGTAGATAACTACTGCAAAAGTATGCATGATAAAAATCTTACAAAATTCTGGAAAAGGCATTTCTGTTCTCCTGCAGGGTCCACTGGTCCTCTGCACCAGATGCGTAGTAGTCAAACGCCATCTTTGGCAACTTCTGCTTTGCAATAGCTTCATACTCGCTGACATTGGTGATCTCCATTTTCAGAACTGCTTGTTGATGCTACCCTTAAAAAATTCTACATAAAAAAAAAACTTATATCTTCAATTACGTTCTTTCACATAATCTGTAGCTACAAGGTTTAAGATATTCCAAGAAACTAGTATGGGTTGATATAGGAAGAAAACTACTATGCCAGCCCAAAATCTTCGGAATAATCTAAATAGTAAATCTTGTGACAGATTTCAGCTGTGCTGTGAGAATTTTCAAATAAATAAATAATTGAACTTGGAAAAAATTTCCTAAAATTTCCCAGATTTTTGGATTAAAGATAAAAAAAAATGAAGACTTTGGATATGCTACAATATTGAATTTCAAATGGAAATTAAAACTTAAAAGCAAAAATAGTGGCCGTATAAGATATAAATAAGTTACATAATGAAAACCTCTGCCAAAAAAAAAATCAAAGCTACATGCTATGGTTTTCCTCTAATATTTCCCTCATCATCACATGGCTGAAGCCTTCTAAAAAGTCTACAAAAGCATGATGCATAAAAGGGAACATCAGCATGTATATATACATAAAAAGGAGTAACAAAAAAAAAAAAAAAAAGATGCAAAGAAGATTGATGCTTTAAGCTATCCAAACACAAAACTTGGTTCAGCAAATAATAGTGAGCATGAAACTCATACACAAAGTCAGTTTAACAAACAACCAAGATTGAAATCATTGCCATACACACAACACAAACACTACTATTCAATCTTCATTTCTGCTATAGTCTGTCTTAAACAAAGAAGCATGATTATAAAGGCCCATAAAGTTGTGACATATTGAGCATGGAAAGTTGGAAACAAACTACATATATGACTGATGAGAAACAAAAACCAGACCTTGGTTTCCAAAACTATGCAAGTGTGTGCATGCAGATGAAGAACCAATGGAGAGGAGCTCCTAGTGAGGAATAGAAACAGAACGGAAGTGAAGTGAAAAATAGCAAGGGCTGATAAATACGTGGTGGAATAGAGACAAAGTTAGATGGGCCTTAAAAAAAAGAAAAAACTTCTTGTAATGTGTGTACGTGCAAATGAAAGGAAAGGAGAATTGGAATTTCTTTTCAAGTGGATGAGCTTTTGGAGGTGAGCATTATTTTGAACCAAATCTCATCAACAAAGTGAGATGCTTCTCAGCCACAAACGCCTTGTGTGTTTCACAGCACTCTTTTCTTTCTCCATTATCATTTCCATCTCTAAATAATAATGGAAAAGAAAAAAAAAATATCTATATATGAGAGAAACTGTTTATTTGTTCCTATCTTTGTCATGTGTTTGGAGTCCTGAAAACAGAAGAATAGTAGTACCCTCTCATCATGTGCCATTGCCCTTGTGTGAAGGAGTGGTACAAGCGGATTAGGCTATATGGCTATAGATAATGTAAAATATATGCAGTAGCATCTATCATCTTACTAAGAAAATGTGTCATCACTCAAATTTACGCATTTCCAATAAAAGATTATCTGATTACTAATGACGACTTCCCATAGGCTTCTTGCCATCCAAAAGTAAGGAGAAAAGATATTCTATAAAGTCTTATTTTTATATATACAAATAAATTATTTTCAGATTTGAACCTATACTAATAAGTTACCACTGTGTTAAAACTCTCATCGGAATTAAAGATGTGTATGAAAAAATTATAACATTTCATGCATTTCTTTTAACTAAATGAACTTATTAACACTTAATTACTATAATGTGTTTGATTTCATGTATTTTTTAAATTTTATATGTGATTTTTAGAAACTAATCATTATAATTTTTACGTCAAACACACACTATACATAGATTAAGTTGCTTCTGTTGTTGTGGTAAGTGATTTAAATAGGAAAGACGTATATTAGTACCATTTTTTTGAGATAATGTTTTGATATTTAGATATGTGAATAACAGATTTTATTGACTGCAATTCAGCCACATATGTCAATTTTTTCATATCTTACGTCTGCCTCCAATATTCTGATTAAATTGTCATCCCTTTCTTTTTCGGAATTCGTTCATCTGCAGTTCCAAATAGAACCCTGGAGGTAAGATCCAAGGGCTGATATTTTATTCAGCACATTTAACCCAATCTATTAACATAAAACAAAAAAAATTAAAGGTGAAAGATCACGTGCAGTTATTTCAAACTACGGAGTCCTGATTCCTGTTCCTTCTTTTTTCTATCCTTATGCCTTTGTCTCCTTTAATTTTTCATTTACTTGAAAAACATTAAAAATATAAAAACCTCGTTAAAATTTTTAAATTATATTTCATTTTAGCCACTAATGAAAGTATATTGACTTACATAGAAATTTAGCCTAAATAAATATTTTTTTAGGTTTATTTTAATTCAATAAAACTAATAATAAAAAATAAGGTTATAAAATAAACCAAAATCATGATATGAAAAATCATTATACTTACCCAGCTTAAAACTTATCATTACATTTACCAACCCTACTATATTAAAATATTTACCAACCCTAAATAGATTTAGAATACACTTAGATAGCACTCATAAAAAAAAGAATGCACTTTTTTTTTGCTGAGTGAAAAAAAAATTACACTTAAATAAATAGAATGAAATGAAATAAAAGCACACCAACTTTGTTATTTGATTTTTTTAAAATAAGATGAAATATGTTGTAAGTTATTTTATTTTATTTCATTCAATTTTTTTTCAAAAAACTTGAGAGTATAAATAAAAATATTTTTTATTTTATCATAAAAATTCACAGCACAAAATATTAATTTAATTTTTTTATAAAAAAATAATTATTTTATTTTATTACGTTATTGCAATGACTATAGATTTTGAAGCATGAATTAATGGCAACGATTATGAGAACCTATTTTAAACCGCAATAAATTGACAAAACTCTTTGCGGATAGATAAGTGTACAGTGCACTGTGCATGCAGCGTCACGAAAAGTACTCCAAAATTTAGCTGAGCCCACTCCAAAATTCAAATGAATAATGAATGAGCTGACCCACCAACACCCTCTATAAGTTTCAATTCAAGCTCCTTTTTTTTATATTATTATCAATCGACGCATAGATTAATGTATTTTTCAAAAGTTGTATTTGTCCCTTTATTTAAAAAAAATAATGACAATTTTAAAATATCATACCATATCTTAAATGTTTTTAATATTTTCAAGATATTAGATATATTTATTTTTTCTTTAATGCTTTCATTATAAATTATTAGAAAGAATCGTAGGATGTTACATTACTCCAAAACTAATTTTTCTTAAAATTTAAAATTTTCCTTACATCCTTTGTAATTTTGGTTTTGGATAGTAATATAGATTGTGTTTGTGGCTTGTAAGATAGATTGTGTCTTACTAAGAATCATTTTAATCATAGTTAGGTTGGTGGGCATCTTCTGTTGGTCCAAGTCCAATGCCAACCATGTGTTTGTAAAATTGCCTCTTACGAATAAAAGGCAGAAGGGTACTTGAAAGTGAGGGGTACGAGGAAAATAAGTTGTTGTCTTACAAGGTTGTATGGTTATGGCAAATAGTAGCATCTACTTGGTGCTTCATCAGGGGTCAATGTTGCCCTATGAATTTCCTTTAGCTTCTCTACAGAGACCTGCAAGCTTTCATTCGTTTTCTTCAACGTGGGTTATTACCAATGGAGCCCTTCATGTCTCATCAAAAAGGTGGAACTGCAGTGCTTCTTCTTGTTGCTTCCGTTTCAGGGAATGCAGATCCAGGTGGAAACGGATTGTCAGAAGCTGCTCCACCAGTGAGTTTGTTATTTCCAGTGATGAAAACTATAGCAACAAGCAAGTTGTTAGTCTCACTCCCCGCCTTTATGACTATGTCCTAAAAAATGTTCGAGAACCAGAGGTGAGGACTCAGGAACATACCGTTTGCTCCATTTATCAACTGTGATAATCTGTGTTCATTAAGTTGCCCTTTGTACTTATTGTAAAGCAGTTGCATTTCAGATTCTAAGGCAATTGCGACAGGAGACCGCCTCTATGCGTGGAAGTCAGATGCAGGTGCCTCCAATCATTTTATTCTTGTGCAAATTTACTTGCACAGTTTACTGATAGAAATATTAAGTTTATGCTTGTATATTATGTCTTCAACATGCAAGCAGGGGCTTCTACTTCACATCTGGTTTTATGAAAGTAGGGTAGCATAAGTGTACCTTTTATTCATTATTTGTTTCTATTGATGCCTTACATAATTAATCATTTCTGCTGAACATATTGATCTGCTTGTAATTATGAACCCTTGAATAACAACAAATAATGAATAAAAGGTACAATTATTTTGAATCCTTGATCCCGAGCATATTGGTCTGCTCTTAATTATGAATATGCAAATAGTGTTCCTTTAAAAGCTTGGCAATCTCATAAAGATAAAGTTTAGTTACTTGTATTCTGCTTGAGTTAATTTATATACTCTTATTGATGAAATGAAAATATGTTGTCTACGAGTTATTTATTTGTTTATATATTTTTTTATGCATAAACATGAGTGACTTACATCTCATTAACAGGGAAAAAAAATCCTAAATTTGACAATTTGGTTAAAGAACTAGAGTCTAGAGACTTCTTGTGTATGGACACATAGCGGTCTTTGATTGTTAATTAACTTAATGCACAGCAGCCTCACTTGCCGTCTGTCATGTTCCTCATTGTTATCCCACTTGCTTATCAAGAAGTAAAATGTTGACAACACATTGCCTTTTTAATAGGTATCCCCTGATCAGGCACAGCTGCTCACAATGCTTGTGCAGATTCTTGGAGCAGAACGGTGTATTGAAGTTGGTGTTTATACTGTATGTACTTCATTTTTATACACTATACAGTGTATTCACTAGTTTTCTTCATGTTACATAGATGATACTACTTCTCTTCCATTATGTAATGAGGTATTATATTGTTAATTTGACCCAGGGATACTCATCACTAGCCATAGCATTAGTTCTGCCAGAATCAGGTCATTTAGTTGCCTGTGAAAGAGATGCCAAATCTCTTGATGTTGCCAAGAAGTATTATCAACTAGCTGGTGTTTCACATAAGGTATATGCTGCTCATATACTTTTGATTTGAAAAGGTTCCAAATTTCTGTTTATCTCTTTGGAATATATGGGCTCATTTTATGCTATATACTTATGTACTGCCTTTATTTTCTGATGTTTTAACATAACTGACTCTAGGTGGATGTAAAACTTGGACTTGCAATGGATTCCCTAGAATCTTTAATTCTGAATGGTGAAGCAGGAAGGTATTTGGATTTTCAACATCATAATGATATGATTTGATATTTCTCATTCTGCTATTGTGGTTAGGAACTCTTCCACATTTGCTATGTTCTCTTTCAATAGTCATTGTCAATCAAGGGTCCCATCTATATGATATGACATTGTCAGAGAAAAAACAAGTAAAATAGAATTTAAGAAATATTTCCTTTTCATGCAGCTATGATTTTGCGTTTATTGATGCTGAGAAAAAAATGAACGAGAAATATTTTGAACTGCTACTACAGCTGGTAAGAACATAATAACATGGTCAAAGGTGTTCAAAAAATCTTTCCTTAGTTCCTATGAACTGTTATACTGATGCACAGAATAATTTACTGTTGCAGGTGAGGGTTGGAGGTCTTATTGTAATTGATAATGTCCTTTGGCATGGAAAAGTTTCTGACCCGCTGGTTAATATATTCTTCTGTGTTATGCTTCATTTCCATATTCCAGTTAAATGAACTTGACTTAATGTACCATGTGCAGGTAAATGACCCTAAAACTATCAGCATTAGAAATTTTAATCAAATGTTAATGGAAGACAAGCGTGTAAGCATCAGTATGGTAGGTTATAACAATTTTTTCTTCTTATATATTAATACACTTTCAGATGAATTCTGTCAAGTTGATTTATAATATTTTAACTCTTTTGGAGAGTTCAGGTACCTATTGGAGATGGGATGACAATCTGTCGAAAACGATGACCATTTTTGAATAATTTTTTTGGTAAGTTCTATGCAATTGAACTTACTTCCTCCCTTTAGGGGTAATGCTTCTTGAGACCTGAGGAAAGAAAAGTTGTATAATTAGCAAAAGATCATTGAATGTTCTTAGAACTTGTGATTTTGCAAGGTCCATTCTCTTAGGCTCCTTTTGAGGAAGCATCTGTAAACTAGATTTGTGTGATCTTTCTCTACCACAAATTTTGTACGCACTATTGGCTGCACTTTTAGCAACCACTATGTTAGCCTGGTACTCATTGCCCTATTTCTATTAAAGGCAGATATATTGTACTGAGAGAAATACTAGTACTACATTATTTAACAGATTCTTTCAATACTTTTTATTATTGGTTGAAATTTAACGGAAATTAGAGTTAAGTGGGTCTATGTACTTATGATTCCATCATGTTCAACAAATTTTAACAAATGAAAGTTAATGTGTTAAAAAGTGTGTTTCTAATAAGGAACAAACTCTGGTAACTGAGAATACTGTTGAAAGCTTGGAAAGTAAAGTTTAGAGAGAATGCTTTCATTGACTATGTAAATGGACTACAAGAAATCAATATTGCAAGAGTTCATGATTCTACTTTATAGAGGTCAATTGTAGTTTGCATCTTGTAATTAATTTTTAGAGCAAATTACAGCAACCTCCTTGAGCATTTATCAAATTACACATAATCTCTCCTTTTTATTTTCCTACATTGATCTCCCTTTAAGTTTAAAAACATTACACTAACACTCCATGTTTGAAAACATTACATTGACACTCCCTCAACACCCTCTACAAGGGAAATGAATTTAATGGTTAAAAAGGCAAGAAATGCTTGTATAATTATACAAAATCTCAGAGAGTGTTACTGTAATTTGATCTAATTTTAATGAGTTGCATTATAACTCGTTTCTTTGAAGAAGGAAAGTCCACTACAGGGTTACATAGTTACATAGTGCTAGAGTATTTTTTTTTTCTTTTTTAAGTTTAATAGGCATATAGTGGATAAAAATAAATGGTCTCACATTTTTTTGGTCATCTTTTTATATTTTAAATTCTTAACAATGAATAATACATCTATATGCTAATACATTCATTTTCCTTTATTATCTTAATGTCCTGTGAGGAACTTTTAACATTTTTTTTTACAATATATTAACTTGAAAGTTATTTTTTCATTGGTGAGTTAGAAGAGCTAAAGGACCAAAGCCAAGATTCTTTTAAAAAGAGGGACCTTAGCAAGGTCTTCTATCATGAGCTTGCAACAACTAATTAACGCAGAAAGAAGCAAATGCTTAAGAACAAGAAGTCTATCTTAAAGTACACCAAGAAAGTCAAGAAAGTCTATCTTAAAGTACACCAAGAAAGTCTATCCAAACATATACAAAGAGAATTTGCTAAAAAGTTAGGTACCTATTTCCCTTACTTGCTGGGAACATACACTGCAGTCCTTTCCCAAAAGCTCCCTAATCTGCATGATCATTTTGCATCCACTAGCTATGCAGCCTATGCTAATGCTACAATACCTCCACCCACATAAACGCAAACCATGATTCCAACCATGATCTAGTGTCAAAATATGACTCATAGCTCTGAAAGGAAGATCAAACGGGAGCCAATATTTTCAACAAAGCCAGACAATCAAGTTTTAGTACCCAGCACTATACATAACCCACCGGATCGTCCACAGTATACTTTGTCCGTCTAATATCGAGAAACCACCTCCTCTTGGTATCCTAATATATGTTTATTGATGCCTTAATAGAATAATAGTATGTTTGATTCATGAAAGAAAGTGAAAAAAAATGAACAGAAAGTGAGATGTTTTTATATACATAGTTGTTTAGTAAGAAAAAGAAAAAAGAAAAAAGAAAATGAACATATATGCATATATATAATGATGTAAATATACTTAATAAAAAATAAGCATACAAATATAAAGATATCCGGCATTGTCATTTAATGATAAAAAGTACATTTCCATACATTTTTCTATTACTGTTATTTCTTTGGCAAATAATAAAATGGATAAGTCCAAACATATACCGTGAATAACAAACTTAAATTAAAAGCATTGAGAGTATATATGAGTTTTGGGTCACCTACATCAAACCCCACAAGGGTGAAATTAGTTACACATGACATATATAGCAACAAAAATGAAGAAAGGAAAAAGCTTAAAGAAGCCATGGGAACCCAAGGGAAGCTCTCCAGCTGTCACTCGAAGCCAAGAGAAGGTCTGAAACATCAATGGCTCCAAAATGACCTTTTTTTTTCTCCCTCTAAAGCACTTTATTTTCATCTCACTTAAGCTATATCAACACTTCTCCCACGCTCAGCTTCACAAAAGGCATCAGGGCGCAACTCGAATGCCCTCACTCAGCCTCAGATATCTTACACCCGGCCTTAGGTTGACAACAAGCAGAAAGACACTTTTCTTCATTTTTAGGCTTAGCCTCAAATCTCCCAGGCTCAGCCTCCACAAGCAAAGAAGACAATGTTGGCTTGCGGCTTTCAAAATATGCTTCAAAACATGTTTAGATTTGATCTTCTAATGATTTTTGCTCCAAATTCTTCAATGCTTCTTCTATTTCTACAACAAAATATTAAAAGCTAGTAAAACTCCTAATGGGTTAGACATATTAACAGTGCTTGTAATTAATAGTTTGATTAGCCTAAAAATGATTAAAAAAAGCTCTAAGTCATAGAAAATGTAAGATAAATACTGAGATATATAGACATATAAAGCATTTATCAATTACAATTTCCTATACATTCCGCTTTTGGTGCGTTCTCTTCTTTTTTTTTTTGTCGTGTTTCTTCATTTTAAAACAGAATCTAAATCTAAATGTATGTCTTTTGATATGAATTCATATATATTGAAAATATATTCTTAATACAATTTTTTTACTACTACAAAATTTAAAACTTATATAAATATATATATATATATATATATATATATACATACATATAATATATGTTTATTAAATGCCTTTGATGTGAATTCATATATATTTTAAAATATTCTTAAGTAAGAAGTAATAATTGCAAAATTTATTGCCTATATAAATTATATTAAAATATATATATATATATATATAATGATAATAATAATTAGTATTTTTTATCTTTAATTACTATTTTAAATATATAGCCATTAATTATTTTAAATTTAGTTATATATTTCAAAAAAATATTTTATAGTTATTATTATTCACGAAACATATTTTAAAGTAACAAAATTGAAATTATAAATTAAAATAAAATTTAATTATTAAACATATTTCTTGCGTATTATTTAAATTCTATATATTTTTATATTCAAATGAACTCTATTTAATTCTTTTTTTTTATATTTCCTTTCACATTTCTTTGAATCGGGTTTCAGATGCATCTTTGGAAAGGTGCAAAAAAAAACAGAAAGTCAGTGAAGTAAATAAGCTGAAACAAGAAAAAACGTTGGCTTCAGTTTGCATCAATGGCGGATCTGAAGAACGGTAATTTCCTCACCTACGCGTACATTCTTCTCTACATTACTCTCTCCAGCGGCCAAATCTTCTTCAACAAGGTTACCGTCGATCACTTCAAACTCTCGCATTTTCTTCTCCGTTTGTTTCCCGGTGAATTGCGTGAAAATGCTTTGTCACATAGATATCGCGGAAATGGATTCGTGCTGATTTTCGAAGCTAGGATTTGATGTTCTGTTTGTGTGTTTCTATTTTGGCTTTGATTTTTTTATTATTTGTTTTCTTCTGTTCTGTGAATTGTTGTTTTGCATGAATTTGCGCCCGGGGCCGGGGGGGGGGGGGTGTTGTTGATTGGAATTGGATATGCTGATGAGTGATTTGTCAGTTGTGGTTGGGAGTGGTAGTTGAACATTTTGTTCAATTGTAAAGGAAGCTTTTTAATTTGGCTGGTTCTGGAGTAGGGTTCAGTGTTGGAGATGAGGCAATTAAGCAATTTGTTTTTTTACCTTTTTTTCTGAAATTTTTGCGTGTCGTGTCTCATTTGTGAATTGATGGCGGTGAACTGGTAATGGCAGAGTGCCTTGTATCAGAGCTTGTTGTTTGGATTTTGATTTTAGTTTTTTATGGTTTGGCTGTCTCCTGGATTGATTTTTGGAAGTATTATTGTATTCTGTGTTTTATGCTAGATTTATGCTTAATGTGTGAGTGATTCAATTTAAGGAATGAATAATCAAGGATAAAATGCGGAAAGTCTGTGATGTTGTGTGGCTTATGCATATTTTGTCTTTTCAATTTGTTGTCTGCAGTGGGTTTTGTCTTCTAAGGAAATTAACTTCCCTTATCCTTTGGGGTTGACTCTACTTCACATGGTATTCTCCTCTGTTCTGTGTTTTGTGTTAACCAAGATTCTGAAGGTACGGGTTTGAGCTTGGTGTATTGTGTTGTTTAATCAGTTACTGCTATGCAATGCAGGTTAATGATCTGTTTCTTACAGGTTATGAAGGTTGAGGAGGGAATGACTCCTGAAATGTGAGTAAATAATGAAGCATTCTGTAGTTAATAGCTGATTTATAGTAAGGTTTTGACTGTCATACTTTCTCTGGCTGTTGGTGACTCATGATATGTTAAAAGTGGGATCTTACGACATTTCCTGATTGAGAATAATAACCAAAAATTTCAATATATGGTTGTGTGCCTGTCAAACTCAAGAGTTTACGTAAGCTCGTGGAGCTTATGAAACCGCTTGGTTACTTATATGTTACTGTCTTCTACATTTTAACTTACGTATAAGACTATACACTGATAACAAGACTTAGTTATGACTTATTATTTTGTCCTTAAGAGACTTACGGTTAAATTATTTGTTGTTTCCAAGATTAAAATTATTACATTGACCACTGTACATCATTTGTATGTTGTACATCAAGTGATTGTTCATTGTTCTTTGAATCTTTTGATTAAATACAATCTTTTGATTAAATGTACTTGTTGACTTGTTCTCTTTCCTTCATATCTCAGTTCCCTGGTGATACAGATGTTACTTGGGATATAACAATGGTAATTTTGTATTACCATAAAAAAGAATTTTTTTTTTCCAGGGATGTGACATTGGCATGTGAAACTGTGATTTCCAGTTAACAACTTTAAAATGGATATTTGTTGATTAGGTTCTTTGAATTTTTTAATTGAAATTTCTGTTGTCTTTTACATGAGTTAGTTTTGTAAGAATGGACTTTGCTGGTTGAATGCTTGTGCTTATGCATGTACATCTTGTATGTGTGTGTCACATATCTTAAAATTTTTAACTTCAAGTCTATGTACCTTAATAGTTTATTGCATTAAATGCATAAGATGTTTCCAAATTCCAGTTGTAATTATACCTTGATTGTTTCAGATACGCTACTTCGGTAGTGCCAATTGGGGCCATGTTTGCAATGACTCTTTGGCTGGGAAATACTGCCTACCTGTATATTTCTGTTGCTTTTGCACAAATGCTGAAGGCAATTAGTAAGTTTTAGTGATCCTGTTGTTTATTGATAATAGTTAGGTATCTTTGTCCATTTAGGATATCTACCAATCACCAATGGAAATCATAATTTCCAAATGTGTATCATGAGGCGTTTAAAACCATCTGATCTATTGGTTAATCAACTTGCCTTAGTTGTACATTATGTACTATAGTAATTATATATTATATATATTTACACGTTAGTTTTTCTCCAATATGGCAACTAATTGCATAATGCTTTGATTCTTCAATTTTCAATCACAGTGCCTGTAGCTGTTTTTGTGCTTGGAGTAGCTGCAGGACTTGAGGTAATGAGCTACAAAATGCTATTAATCATGTCAGTGATTAGTTTTGGTGTTCTAGTAGCTTCTTATGGAGAGATAAATATAAACTGGATTGGAGTAGTTTACCAAATGGGAGGTGTTGTTGGTGAAGCTCTGAGACTTATCTTCATGGAGATTTTTGTTAAGAGGAAAGGTCTTAAGTTGAACCCTATATCCGTGATGTATTATGTTAGTCCCTGCAGGCAAGTGTTTCTTTTAATAATTTCACTTACTGCTACACCAATGTTTGAATAAATTCTGTGTACTGTGAATTAATTCCTATGGAAATAATTTTGGATTCTTCTGCAGTGCAATTTGTTTGTTCCTTCCATGGATATTTCTCGAGAAATCGAAGATGGATGAACATGGACCATGGAACTTCCCACCTGTTTTACTTATCCTCAACTGCCTTTGTACTTTTGCTCTAAACTTATCAGTTTTCCTTGTGATTACACACACAAGTGCTTTAACCATTCGTGTTGCTGGAGTTGTCAAGGATTGGGTGGTTGTCTTACTGTCTGCTGTTCTGTTTGCTGATACAAAGTTAACACTTATCAATTTGTTTGGTTATGCTATTGGTAAGTAACTGATTCTGTTTGACCTTCTAAATTTTCCTGTCTCACTAGATTATAGCCTTTGAGGATTTTTCATAACATTTCCTGCAAATGCCAGAGTATTTGTACATATCCCATTGTCCCGGAAAATTGATAGCCCAGTATTGGGTGCTACCTGGAAGCCTATGTGCCATTAGCATTATACAAATTTTAAAAACTCTGAATCAAGGATAGTCCTTCATTTTGGAAATTAAATTGAGAATATCTAAGATCAGCTAATTGTCAGGTTTCTAATATGGTCGGAGTCTAACTAACACTCTAGCAGTGTGTTATTGATGAGACAAAACTAAAGGGAGATTGTAATAATGGAAATGGAGTATACAAAACGCAGTAAGTATAAAAACAGAGGCTCCCTGGCTTAGAAATGGATTCCTGGGCCAAACGCTATAAGCTGAGAACTATTACTAACTAATTTTTGGCCTGGGGTTTTGGCATATGCAAATATAGTTTAAGGCCTTCTTTCTTGTCTCAGTCTCAACAACCTGAACCATATTTCTATTCACAGTTCAATCAATTATCCAATTACAGCAATTTCTCTTTTTTTGAATCCCTTGTTTAGGGTGAGGGTGGAGAGTGATGCACAATCTTCTACTTTTTGTTTACCATTGCCTGTTGGTCCAAGTGGTTAAGTAGCCTAGTTCTCCTTTAGTGATGTCTTAGGTTCAAGTATTGTGAATGAAAAAACTAGGTGCTAGGATAACTTTGGTCCCGTAGAAGGATTCACTGATAGCAGGATTTAGAGACTTCTGGATGTCAAGGATCTCAATCTCAAACCAAAAAAATAAAAATAAAAAAAACTATGTACCCCATTGTCCGGAGGCTCCACGCTATGCGCAGGTAAGGAGGAGGGATATTGTATGCAACTTTACCCTTGCATATGCAAAGAGGCTGTTTCCAGACTTGAACCCATGATCAACAAGTCACTAAGACACAACTTTACCTCTCTGTCAGGGCTCGGCCTCCTCAAACCAAAAAAATATTCCATATTTTGTTTTTGGTTTATTTAGATGGATTTATAGTCACTGATGTACTAATCTGGAGTGTGGACATCATAAATTCGTTGAGCTGATTAAAAGTAGACAATGTGAGTGATTTTTGACAGAATATTGCTTACAAAACTATGAAGGCTTTACTCAAATCAAAAGCTAGACGATAAAATGTAAAAATTATAATAATTCCGAGTCTTGGACTAGAAGCAATTGTCAATAATGTTAATTGTTAATTAAGAAAAAAGAGAAGCTTTTGTAACCATTTTATAAATTTTTATACAGCCATTGCTGGGGTAGCAGCATATAATAATTGCAAGTTGAAAAAAGAAACCTCTCGAGACACCTCGGATGATTCCGACCCTGAATCTTCCCAAAGGCAAGAGTCTCAGCCTTTAACAAGTAGATAGTTGCAGTCTGAGTTACTCAAGGTATGTAAATAATGTATTTGAAATATCATTCTTACTCCCACAATTTTGCTTCCTCTTATACATTATTTCTTTGTATCTCTTCCAGTTGTCCATGCCTTATTCAGAAGTTGATGAGACTATATACTAGTTTTCATTTTTCACATATCGCAAGAGGGCATCAAAATTCATGTAGTATATAAAAGTATAAGCAAACATTTTGGTTCAATCTTAGAAACAGTTTCTGCTAAATTTAGATCGGGGAAAGCAATGTGCCGATCCAATGTAGTACATGAAGATGTAAAATACAAACTTCATCCTTTAAAAAACAGGTGCTTGGCCATGGCATTTGATTTTTGAGGAATTTGGAGTCATTCACATTCCACAATGATTATTTGTTTGAAGCAATTACCAATTTCAATCTTAGCGATTAATTATTTCAAGTTGAATGATCAAAGATAAACGCCCCTGCACCCACTATTTATTATAATTGGACAATAGGCCAGTAACCAGGGGTATATAGAGCAGTTTCTTAGATGAAAACTTGTAGAAATAATTTGTTTATTTGACATGTATTAATAGTATTCGGTATTCTGAGACAGATTGTTTCCGTTTTTGGAGTCTTTGCTCCTTTGTAATTTTTTTTTTATGTGGATGCTTTCATTGTATTTTGTGAATCTATCTCGTTGGTTCTCACTAGTCCATTAGAGATATAGGGGAAGACAAAAAAAAAATGTATTTTGCTCAAAAATAAGGTATTTGTTGTGTATTTGAAGTATATCTGTATTTTGGTGTCCCTGTATCACTTTTTCAGCATATATTTACTGATTATAACTTTGTGATAACATTGTTAGCGTTGCCATATATTGAAGTATGTTGTGGACTAGGCAATCATACTGTCTTTCATTAGTGTTCTTGGGGATAGGAGGCCTGAAATTTGAACTCTAAACCTTGTTGCTGATAACGTGGTTATTAATTTTCAATTTGCGTGTTTAGGCCTCATATTCTAGGGCTCCTTCCTCCCTCCCAAATAGTGTTTTAGTTGAATTTTAGTTCCTTTTTCAGTGCTGTAAAGTCACTTGTTTCCGATGCCTAATAAGAAAATATATTTTCTCCCTTTACAGTTCTATCTTTTGCCTGCTTGCCACTAATAACACATCAAATTTCTTTTAAACCAGGCAATAAGTGCAAATTCAAGGTTCATTTTAATTAGTAGCACAACTTTGGGATCTTTCTGCTATTTGGTGGTGGAAAATGTGAAGTATATATATCTCATTTTGGGGTGTAGGAAAACTTCAGCATCTTTCTGCTGCTATTTGGTGGTGGAAACTGTTCAGTGTATATCTCACTTTTGGCGGGTTAAGAGTTGACTCTTTAAGTTCATTAATCTTAGTTTACTATAGTTAGTAAACTAATCGAGAGAATAAGAAATGTCAAATTATACTCGTCATTTTATGAATTCTAAGTTAGATAGAATAAGTGGAAGTAAATCCTAATGAGTCTTCAATTTCATTTACAACCAAAATTGAACATTTTCAATTTCGAATACTAAACTTGTTGATTGTGATAAAAAAAAATTGACGTTGACCATGGTGGGTTGATGGTTTTAAAAAGAATTAAAAAAAAGTTAGTTTAACAAGGTTTTTTAGTTCAAAAAACTGTAGAGGATACTGATGTAGACAAGAATGTCTAGGGGTTACCAATCTCTTACCTTCCCCACAAATTTATAATTTAAATTTAAGTGTTAATTTGCAAATTTGGTTAACTCTACTCATCTAAAGATAAAATCAATTTTGTTTGAGGAAACGTAAAAGGTAAGAAATGAAAGCATGATAGTTAATGTTGATCATATAATAAATATGAATGATTAAGATTAGATTTAATTAAAATAATCTTAATTATCTGAATACGTTAGAATGATCAAAATTAGCTCATCTAACTTACTAAATATGCTCCTATATTTATGGGACTGTCAAGTTAATCTCTTGCCCTGATGCTGCACTAAAAGTCTCCAGGATCTTGCGCATCGAGGTACAATCTTTCTCGTTTAAACTCAATTCGATAAATGTTGTATTAAGCTAATTTTAATTAAATGAATAAATTTTAGTTTGAGATTAAACTCGATTATTTAAATGTTCCAAACTTGTGAATAGTTTGCTTATTAAAATTAATAAAAATCCTACTAACTTTTATTATTTATGTGTTCATTATGTAAGTGTGTATATTTTGTTGAGAGCATTAAAATTAATTATTATTTTTTTGTAATACTAAAAAAATATGGATTTTTTTAATTAGATATGAAAATTTAATATTATAGAATTTTTTTTTATTTTCATGTGTCGCATGTTGAATACATATTTCTATTTATATAATCATTAGATACTAAATTGATAAAATTAAAAGTTTTTTTTTTACAAAGGTAAAGATAATTAGGTTATAAATAAACAAAACTTAAACTTTGTTTTTTTTACAAGTGGAGATCAAACTTTCAGTTAAGCCAGTTTACCCTCTGTTCGGTTGCCCATCAATGACGTGAATAATCCTACCTCCCTGAAGCTTTCCTTTGAAGTTTCTGCATATTTTGCTGTTGGACATTGAGATAGTGTGTGATCCGCTTTTATTAATTGGTTCCAAACACACACTAAATAAAATATCAGATTTGAACAACTTACTTTTTCATATGCTAACCTCAAAATTTAAAATATTCAGCTCAATTGGACTCATTTAGCGTATAGTATATTATTTTTATTGATAAATATTAGTTATTAATTTATTAATGTATAATATATTTTCTTAATTTCCTCAATTTGGATTTTAAGCTAATCTCAAACTTTAAATATTCAGCTCAATTGAACTCGTTTGCCATATAGTATATTTTCTTAATTTCCTCGGTTTGGATTTTTACTAAATCTTCTGATACAATAGATCTTACTATTTAGTTAGTTGTAATTTGTGTACCTGCCGGTTTACCTATGCAATTAATCCATATAGCCATTTAAAGGTCAGACACATATATAAAGCATTTTATGTTTGTTTAGTGGAGCACAAATATATAACCAACAATATTACCACAAGTTCACTTCCATCAAAATCAGAGCCACACCCTGAGACAGAAATTGAAGTAATGATCAAGGAATAAAAAGGAAAAAGAGGAACCAACCAATAACAACAAGCCCTTCCCACTATCCGCCACTGACTTTTTAAGGGTTGAAGGCCACACAAAGACAGTAGTAGCATTAAGCATATATAGTTTATCTAGTGATAAGTGATAACATGTGTGACCGTTCTTTTGGGGCAGTTGGAGCAATGTTACTGGTATAGGTATTCTTGATAAATATTTTTAAGATATTAGTTAAAGAATTTTAAAAAAATATTATGTAAATTATGAGAAAACAAAAAAAATTATAGATAATATAATTTTCGTTACCTAATAAAAATATTTTTAGTATTCCTTAATTAATGCTCTTAATTATAACACTGGTTAATATTTGTCTATTAATATTCATTATTGAACGAGAATGTAGGATAATATTCATCTTTATTTATGTGAATTTTTCAATTTGTATAGTATTTTATTTATTTATTTTAAATATTATTTCTTAATTAAACTGATTCGGTTAAATAAAATTGAACTTATTTTTTAAATAAGGTCGATTCGAACTGAATTGGTTTTAAGATTAGTTCAATTCACTTAATAACTTAATTATTTTTTAAAGAAAAAATTATTTGTAAACTAATTCAAAATAGGTTTGATTCTTAAAACTCGTTAGAAATCAGTTTGGCCCTAGGACTAGTTTTTAAAACCATTTCTCAATTTTGGTTTAAAAACCAAATACATTTAAACCAATTCGGAACCGGTTTGGTTGAGTTTTTTCTCCGGGCCATTTTTGTGCATACCCCTACTACCTTCATTCAAATTGATAATAACTCAATAAATAATGTACTTTTATGAAAATAAAAAAAAAAAGTCTCGTTAACAGTCTTTACAATGGATTAAGAGTATATAAAAGAAAAATAGTAATTATTACATTTAAATATATATATATATATATATATATATATATATATATGTTTCTTATAATTAGGAAAGAAAATCTTTATTTGATTCCTATGTAAAAGACAAAAAATAATACACAATTAATACCTACCTAATAATAATTATCTACCTTGAACTATCTTTAAAATAATTAATGTTGTATTTGGTAGTAAAGAGAAACCAAAGAAATGAAGGGGTGCCGTAGAAATAGAAGGGAACAATCGTTGGATAAACTTACAATATATATGTGTCTCTTATTTTGATCAAATCTCAATCATTTTTTGAAAACACACAGATTCATCGACCTATTTAATTGTCTTTTACATCTCACATTGTTTGATGAAGCCACAAGGTGTCTCTTGTTTTGATTGAATCTTCACCTTTCCCAAAAAGCATATAGACCCATCAACCTCATTAATTATCCTACTATTCAAGACAATTTCATTCCTATTTTCTCTCTATTTTTCTTGAACCAAATACCTCTAGATTTATTTAATTTTCCACTTATTCCATGCTCAAATGGCCAAAAATGTACAATGCTCCACCCATAATCAACGTTGTATGATGGCATAATTAATTTTGCACAACATCGTATACCAAATGATACCTACATGCATCTTGTATTATTGGACGAACCAATAATCTGTATGGATGGGTGGACCTACATACAAGAGAAGGGGGACAAGTGCCCTCTCTTAAAATTTGATATGAATTTATTAAAATACCCCCTATTGTAAATTGATTTCAATAATTTGGCCATATCTTAATATGCTCCACAGCTTGGGCACACCTCACACCTCAGTTTGCAATTTTGCATTGTGTTCTAGCGAGACTATGCACGACATGCAGCACCTCAGTTCTCCTTCTCAGCTCCTCCGCCACTGACCGTCGGCCACCGCGGACTGCCCACCTGCAGACTAGAGCCCATCCGCGCTGCGCGTCACATCTTGAATCTCACTCATGAGTGCGTGTCACTTGAACTTCACCGCTGTCCGACGGGGCTGCAGCGGCACCGTTTCTGGCCTTCTGGGTCTCTACACAGGTCGTGCACCAAGCACCACTAGCCACCGCCTGTGGTAAGATGTGGCATGTTGGAAATTCCATCAGAAAGGAAAATAATGGTATTAGGGGCGAAAAGGGAAGGAATTCCCTTATCCTATAAATGATATCGTAGCTTATAAGAATATATCTAGAAATCTCACTCCAACATTTTTATTTCCAACATCCTCACCTATGTAATCTTTTAATCATTAACATTAGCAATGGTGGAGAGATGAACTAATTGCTAAAGGAAAAATCAAACTATTTCATAATCAACTTGCTATTGAAAGCCTTAAAATGGTTGCTATAGGGGAACAATTGTGTTAGCAAAATATGATTTCTACTTTATTTTGTTTACAAAATTACTTGTTTAATTTTTTTTTGGATGAAGTGAGTGACCCTGAATATTTATGTAATTGAAAGATCAAACAATTTATTGTGTAGTAGTTTAGCAACATGGATTGATTGCCGTTTCTTGGACTGCAACACATTTTCTAACATAATACAAGATTCCTTGCAAAATGGAGAGTTAGTGAATATTACTGGTATAGTTGAATCAAGTTAGGCACCTGACAGAATTCACATTGATAACGCTCAAAGTGAATTTTTGAAAGTTTCTACTTGGATGGAATACAGGGAAGATGTATGTGCGGATGCAAAATAATGGAATGTTATTAAGGCTCAAATAGAATTAACTCTCTCTCCCTCTCATTTCCTTTTTTAAAAATGAATTTCTATGCTTGGACTTGGCTTTTATAAATAGTATGGAGAAAAAATTAGTATATCATTATCATCTTAAAAGGCATGGTCCCCTGGGGGGATGTCAAATGAGAAGGTGACTGAAATGTAGACTGATAGTATAAAATGGATTGTTTTCATTATTTTAGATTATGATTTATAATTGTTTGTTCCTTTAAATTTTTTTTACAAAAAAAATTTTCGGGGCCGCTGCCCTCGAACCCCCACCACTACGTGCACGAACATAAATAAATTTTCCTGAGTCCATCACTGATGCCCCTATTAATTATTTTTCTGGATCCATCACGTCTATATGCCTCTTTTTTTAACCAAATATCCACTAATTTCCTGAAAACACACAAACCATCACTTTATTCCTCACTTATTTTCATTAATATATTTCTGTTTTGTTTACCCTATTTTTCACCCATTTCTTCCCCTCCCATAAAAAAGTACTTAAGAATTTTCCATTGATTTTGTCCACTAGTACTACTAGCAAGCGGTCTTAGTGTCCTTAGTTCCCACTCCCTCACTATTTTCTCCTAACAGCCAAGAAGTCGCTAGAAGAATTAAAGAAAATAAAAAAAAGAAAAATAAAACAGAGCAACACACACCCCAACCGCAGAGAGAGGGAAACACGAAAAAAAAACACTAACTGAACCTCTCAGACGAGATATGCGATTGCGGTGGCATCGGCGGTGGTCCGGGTTGTTGAGTACCCGATCGACAGCCAATGCAGCGGTTCGTTGCGGCGGCGTGCGGCGTCGTTGATGGCCCTGCAGATGACTTGGCAGCCGAGTCTCCTGAGTCAGAAACGCAAAACCGGAACCGGTCCTCCCTTAGGGCTCCGTAACCTAGGCAACTCGTGCTACCTCAACAGCGTCCTCCAGTGCCTCACCTACACTCCTCCTCTCGCCAATTTCTGCCTCCGTCTCCAACACTCTTCTCTCTGTAATCAATCAATCAATCTCAATCTCAATTTCAATTTCTTTAAATTTTTTCTTCAATTTCTGCGTTTTCTGACCTAATAATTCTCTGGTTTCGATTCAGGTGATTCTTCCGCGTCTTCGTGTCCGTTCTGCATACTGGAGAAGCAGATTGCGCGGCTGCTGCGATTGGATCTCACGCACGACGCGCCGTCCAAGATCCAGAGCTGCATCCGGATCTTCGCCGAGAACTTCCGCTGCGGCCGCCAGGAGGACGCGCACGAGTTCCTCCGCTACGTCATCGACGCCTGCCACAACACCTGCCTCCGCCTCAAGAAGCTCCGCCGCAAAGGCTCAGAGGCTAATGGCGGCGGTGGCGAAGCTGGTGGCAGTACGGTGGTGAAGGAGATTTTCGGTGGCGCCTTGCAGAGCCAGGTGAAGTGTCTGTGCTGTGGATATGAGTCGAATAAGGTTGATGAGATTATGGATATTAGTCTTGATGTTTTCCATAGTAACTCGCTTAAAGACTCCATGCAAAAGTTCTTTCAGCCTGAGGTTTTAGATGGCAACAATAAGTACAAGTGTGATAGGTGAGTCACTGACTGACTGAGTGCGTGTGCAAGTGTGTGTATGTGTTTCGATTTTTAAATGATCGAACAAAACTTAGATACAATTCCTTAGGTTGGGTGTTGTTTGGGCTGTTCTCCGGTCAGAATTGGGGTTTCACCTTGCTAATATGCATAATCGTTTATTGCAAATCTTTATTATGCAAATTATTGTGGTGAAACTCCAATTTTGATTGGAGAACAGCACAACCAACACCTATTGTGTGTGTGTTTTAGTTATTGAAATGATGAAAGTGTGCGTGATTGTTGTTCAGTTGTAAGAAATTGGTGGCGGCTAAGAAGCAGATGTCCATACTTCAAGCACCTAACATCCTTGTGATACAGCTAAAGGTTGGTTATATCAGTTTTTCTATTTTTTTTCTTTGGTTGTTTGGATTAGTCTTGGGACTTTTGAATGATGGTGTGTTGGTGAAATTTGATTGTAGAGATTTGAGGGCATATTGGGTGGAAAGATTGACAAGGCTGTTGCATTTGAAGAGGTTTTGGTGCTTTCTAGCTTCATGTGCAAAGCAAGCCAGGTATGTTTGGTGCTTGTTTTGAACTTGTTACTACTGCAAAGGGGTGTGTGTGTTTTTTCATGTGGAGGAGCACACCAGCATGATTTAGGAAGCACAGGCACTTCAAAATAGTAGCCGTGTCTTTATCCTATTTGCATCCTTGTTTGACACTTTCAATACTCCTAACTGTGTTTTATAATCTTACACTAATACAGATTGAAATATCACGATAGTGATAATTATGTAAATTAAAGCATTTTGTTACGTGTGCAATGTCTCATGCTCACCTTAAAAATTATTTTTCCCATTTAATTTAATTTTAGGTTTTATGTTGATTTTATACTAATTTTTTACATTGTGCTATAGTTGGATCATATTTATAAGCTTTAAAATTTACTCTATACCTGTGTCTGAGTCCAGACCATGTTATTTCATGCTTTCTAGGACTTGATTCAAAGTGCATAAGGTCTACTTAGAAATTTGTGATTAGTTCTTCCTTTACACTTGTGAATGGTCTCCCAAATTTTGTTTCTTCACTCAGCCGAAAAATCAGAGGGGGGGAAAATCTCGATCAAAGTCTTTCAGTGATTTTCTATGTTTATTTATGCTAATTTTGTTTCACTAAGCACACATGATCAACCTTACAATTTCATGTCTCTGCAATTTACTGTTGTTATTATTATTCATTAAGAAAGAAGAGAGAATCAAAGAGAGGAGGACAAGATATTCTCGACAAGAAAAACAAATAAAGAAAAAATTGCAACAAAACCAAAGAAATGGAACTCAAGATTAAAAATGCACGTTAATTGGTACTTGGCAGTCCATTGTCGTCATTTTTATAGGTACACACAAACACAATGATTGGCTTGTGAAGAAGCTTGTCAAATTAGATGATATGCCCTCTTTGTTCTTGAGAGATGAATAAAACATGTTTCTTAATATGTCAGTCGTATAGAGTGATAGTTGACAGATGTTCGAGTCCAGTTTGTGAAATACCTTTGGGTAAATTGTGGTTTCAAAATTTATTATTGCATGAGATTAGTCTGATAGATTATTTTTGAATATCTAGAAGATTACAATATGACAAGTAAATGTTTCCTGGACATCTACTTTAGGTGCTACTGGTGTATACTTGATAAGACTGTCTATTGAATATTAAATAATGTTGCTTGTAATATTCAGAAAATGAACTAAGGAAAGAATTAATGATAGAGGTTCGGAATCCATGAAAATTGTTGTTAGAAAAGTTTTATTATGTCTGTTCTATGTCCGTTGTTCAGTCTTTAGAGCTGACTTTTGTTGTATCTAGTAGTACTTGTTTACAGTAGTCTAGGGACTCTATTGTACTCCTTTTCTGTAAACTTCTTATATATATATATATATATATATTAAAGTCTGCTTAGTGTGAGAGATACTCAAGCATTTTGTGCCTAAACTGATAACGTCAACTATTCTGAATATTCTTTAAACTTAACCAAATTTGTTTTTCTTTGTTCCGTTCTAGTTCATATGGAAGTTATGGTATAAAAAAGATGAAATTACTTGTGTGATAGAAAAGCTTTTGACCTCTTTTGTGATGGAGTATGAGAATTGAACTATCCAATATTCATTGAATATAAAACTCATACATTGTGGTAATATTTAATTGCAAAAGGGGTGGCTAGTTTAGGACTCTGAACTAAATGGTGAAACTTCAAAGATGCTAAAATACTATTTATTAATGTGCCACTCACAATAAAAAGCATAAACTGCTTTGTGAAGGCCAATAATGGTTCAATATTTTTTCCGGCCTACACTGACATCTTGTAAGAATGGTGTAATGTGACCAATATAACATAAGTCTTCCATTTTAATATTATCTTTAGTTTCCTTTCTAACAGTTATCTTTATGTAGGATCCCCAACCGGAATATAAGCTCTTTGGCACTATTGTGCATTCAGGCTACTCCCCCGAATCTGGTCACTACTATGCTTATATAAAGGTTTTTATTTTATTTTATTTATAGTTCATCTGTACCCAAATTATGTAGCTGATACATTGATTCCTAAATAACTTCGAATTGTGCCCAGAATCTAATTTCCTATTCTGTTAACAGGATGCAATGGATCGGTGGTATTGCTGTGATGATTCTTGTGTAACTGTTGCAACCCTTCAGGAAGTTTTGTCAGAAAAGGTTTACATTCTTTTTTTCTCTCGAACTAACCAAAGGCCAGTGTCAAGTAGTAATTCTCTTGCTTCAAATGGTGTAAAGCCTCATTCCAATGGGAGCCAAACATCTGAATGCCCAGAGGTAGGTGTACCACCAAAAGCAGTGCATGGAAAATCGAATTCTGAGCTATCTTCGTGGAAGGATATGCCAAGTGTTTCTAAGACTGCTAAAGCACCTTCCAGCTCAAGATTGAAGTTTGACATTAATGGAAGTTCTTCTTCTAAAAGAAATTCTGCTCCTGTGAGTGTGAATGGGAAAGTTGATGTTTCTAGGAATCAGCCTTCAGCAGTAAATGGGCATGTGAAAGATTCAGTTTCTTTGGAGAATGGTAAGAAAGATTCTTCATTACCCACCAGGAATGGCATTGACAAAAATAAAGTTTCTGTTGACAAATTGAGAAGAAAGGAGTCAACAGTTACAAATGGACACACTGGTAATCAGACAGTTGATATTCATTCTGTAAAGTCAGATCTCAAGGAAGATATTGACAAAAGCAGGATAATAGCAGGTAGAGTGCCTAACAATTTTAAGCAAGAAAGCAATGGCCTCAACAACAAACCAACAATATTGGGGAATAAGAGAAAGCTACAGGGGGACCCATGCATTTTACTTGCACATGATGGTCAGTCTCAAGCAAGAATTCAAGAACTGAAGGACATGTAAGCCATTACTGAAATTCAATCTCTCTTTTTTTTCCTTACAAATTATACGTAAACATTTATTTAATGTCTTCTAGCTATGCTTTATGTTTTCTGATATATACATTGAAATGTAGCATCTTATACTTCTGTTCGTGTTTCGTGTTAATGCTTGAAATTTTTTTGTTTATGAAATCTTTCAGTTTTACTAGGCTTTGATATTTGTATTTGTTATTGTTTGGATAACCTAATTGGTGAGGAAGGGAATACAAAAATTTGATTCATTTCTTTTGGTATCCAAATCACATAGCATTCCAATTGAAAGAAACATTGTGCAATTAATAATGGATGTTCCACTATATTTTTCTTCAGTTGGTAATTTATCTCCCTTTCCTTCTATCTTCAATATCTCAAATGCAAAAAATATATTGATCTTGTTAATGTTTTTCAGAATACTAGTCTTCTTGATTTATACTATACTGAAATCTTCATGCTTGTGATTGGTCATTCCCAAACTTGTTTACTCACTCGTTAACATTTATTTACCTATTTCCTTTGACAATCAGTTACACAGCTTTACATTCTAAAATATTTTTTTGTCTGATTTGGATACTGTTTTGTTTCTAAAATATTCTTTATATGCTTGATTCTGATATTATGTTTTCAAAATATTACTTAGTCTTGGGAAAGAGGCAAAGTCAGTTTTGAGGTCATGTGGCTGGACTGATAAGGTCTACGAATTTATGTGTTCAAAGAAGTTACGTGCACAAGAAGCTGGAAATTTGACAAATGGAGATGAAATAAGGTAAGGTTGATCATATTCTGCAGTGCTTTATGCATAGCCATTAATATTACACACAAACATGTCTGTTGCACAATTTTGTGAATATTATCATATACTGTTTTAACTATTACATTGCCTTTTAAGTACATAAGACTTAAGAGATTGATTTCCTACTGTGACTATAGATGCCAGCCAGGTGGAGGGATATAGGGTTCTATAACCAAGTTTATATTTATTATGATGAAGCTTTAGAAAAGTGTGATGCTAGAGGAAATGTGGCTTAGAGTAATGCTGTTGGCAACTTGACATGTCTGTTTAAGTGATTGTGAAGATTGGAATTGTTTAGCATTTGTCGGGACAAAAGGGAGGGCGAGCCTTGGCACAACGGTAAAGTTGTGCCTTGGTGATTGGTAGTCATGGGTTTGAATTTGGATTCAGCTTCTTTTGCATATGCAAGGGTAAGGTTGCTTTCAATGATCCTCCCTCATACCTTTGCATAGTGAGGAGCCCTCGGGTACTGGGTTACGTTAGTTTTTTTTTTTTTTTTAAATAAATTTTTTGTTGGGACTAAAGGGTATTTTCTTGCAAGGATGAAGAGGAGTCAATGCAGATAGGAACAATTAAGGCAGTTAGTTACCAGAGGATCATTAGATAAAGGGGCGAAATAAGGGTAGGAAGGGGGCATTTAGGAAATTGTATTTTGTGAACCAAGCAAGTGCTCAGTTATAAAAGGGGACTCCTTAGGACGGGAGTTTCTCTCCTTGTTTTGTTGAATTTTAATCAATAAATACAATCATCCTTTTCTTTTCTCCATTTCCATTGGGAGCTCTTGATAGCAGCAACTTCTATGTTAGAATATATTAAAATTATCCAATGGCATCATGATTATATAATTTATATGTTAGAATATCTTAGATTATCTTTAAGAATTAGTTTTTTCATTTCCTTATCTCACAATGTGTTTCCTTATTTGGTTAGGATTATAATCTTATGATAATACTTCAAAAGCATTTTTTTTTTGTTTCAGTACCTTTCCATCAGCCCTAGTGGAAGATATATAGCCTTCTGTTGTTAACCCACCTGACATAAAACCAAATAGATTCTTTGCTACCATAGTCTCTACTCTATGCTCAATCACCTTTTCCCTTAATTTCATAGCATAGTTCATAAGTTTTATCCCTTTCTAGTTTACTCAATACTAAATATCTCCCTTGTATATAGGAACCAAATCCCTCCTCGACTCATTTTGCATTTTCTTATATTTCAAAATCTCATGAAATAGCTCAGTGAACCAAATAATATCTTGTTTCTTTTCCCTTAATTTCATAGCATAGTTCATAAGTTTTATCCCTTTCTAGTTTACTCAATACTAAATATCTCCCTTGTATATAGGAACCAAATCCCTCCTCGACTCATTTTGCATTTTCTTATATTTCAAAATCTCATTAAATAGCTTAGTGAACCAAATAATACCTTGTTCTTACTCATTCCCAAAGTTCAATAGAAATATATTAGGACCAATAACTTTATCATTATTCATCCTCTTAAAGGACTTGTTTATGCTGCCCAGTTCCCCTACACATTGCATCTCAAGTCAACAGAATTGAGTATAAATAAGGGTTAGTGTTTTTATTGTTTTGTGTCACATTGCAATACCTCACAAGAAAATATTACTCTATCTATTTTCTTAATTTCATCCTTCAATACCTAAAACATCATTTCAACACCAATATGTAGTGTACTGATATTATTCAATGGTAAGCCATTTTCCACACTTGACATTTTATGCTGTTAGCTTTATAGGCTGTTTGCATGCTCATTCTATGTGCATGTTGCATGCCCATATGCTTCGTCTATACTTGCAATAAAAAAATGCCAAATGCCTGAGCATAGACTAACCTATTGAGTATGTGGGCAGAGTTTTGTGATTTGTTTTGCTTTGTTTTTTCTAGTGATTGCTTGGTCTTTTAAGGTTATCTTTTTGAAGTTGATTAGGATATTAAGTAGTTCATGGTGTGGCTTTGCCTTGACAACCCAGTTTTTTCCAATTTGCCTCAGTGCAGTACAGTCTCAATTCTTAAAATTAGAAAATTTAAGAAAAACCAAGGGTCAATGAAATCCTAGTTTTAGTTTTATAATGATTTCTTAGAGTTATTTATTTATTTCTGTTGGGTACGTAGTTTTATTTCTTTAATTATTTAACAAATATGCACTGAAAATTCCCTTTCACATTTCTTAGTATATGGACGATGGTGATTGTGATTTTACTTGCTGGTTTTAATCCCTGGATGTGCACTACATGTGATGCAGGAAGTTGTTAATAGGAGATGCGCAGGGAGCTTTCATATCCAAGATTCCCGAGTCATTGAAACAGAATATGATTGAACGACTCCAATCATTTAGCCAAGAAAAAATACAATTTTCAGGACCTTGATCAGAGCATGGTACGAGGTGATCTATTATTTTATGCTACAGATTTGTGGTTCTATAAGCCTTTAATTCAGTTAAGTGATTTGATACTGATAGTTTCTATTTAATTTTCAAAGTGTTGCAGAATGTTGATCTGTCGTGCTAGCGAGGCATGGTGTGAATGCTCTGTATTACTAATTATTGTAGTGATGGTGGCACCCTTGCTGGGATGCTCAGTTTGGGTTTGTTACATACTCTCTAACACTTTGACGCTGGCGATCGTAGCAGGAGAATGAGGAGACAATGAGGAAAAGCATGGCTTTGTTATGCTTCTAGGTGCTTCATGCATATTTGAGATAGAAGTTCAGATTTCATGTCAGGCCATAAGTTTTCTTTCTTCATGGAGGCTATAAAGTTCTATTGAATCTTGAGGAGAGCATGCCTGGAATTCTATTCATTATGTACAATCTATATTTTAGCGATGTACTGGAGCAAAATCTTAATTTTCTATAAAATTGCTCAACAAATTTTGCAGCGAAGATGAGGCTGTGCATGACTTGTGGATACACTACACCCTATTAACAGTGTCTATAGTTCTTAAAATATTCATTCGCTATGTAAACGTTTTGCCCGAGAGGACAAGATCCTGAAATTTGTGAGATTTATAAGTAAATTTTGATACACATCGGCAACTAAGTAACATGGCTAAAAAATAGCTTTCAAGATGGTTAAAAAATTATTTGTTCGCAGAAGCTGCCAATATTTCGGTAGACAAAATGATATTGACATTAAATTCTATATCATTATGTGCGTCTATAATGGATTTTCGCTTGTTTGGTATACGGGACTTGAAAGGAATGCTTTAATAGATGAGTTGTGTGTGTGTGTGTTTTTTTTTTTTTTTTTTTTAATTTAAAGAAAGTTGAGTGGTATGGTTAAAAAAGGTAGAGGTGCGTTTATCACAGCAACGTAGGCCCAAATTAATACTGAACAAAATATAGGTTGGTAAATGACCCCTGGGATGAAGAATGAAGAATAATTATGTAAAAGTATTCATGGTAATCATCAAAACATTAGCGTCGATGTCATTTTCTTCAAATATTGCAAAAATTTAACGGGGGAAGTGGAATATGAATAGTAGCCTCAATGTGCGAATATTAGGATTGTGAAACAAAACTCATTGTTAAAATATATAAGGTGTCAAAAAGTTTGATTAAACATGATACGGGTTATATATATATATATACACACACTAATCTAGGTTCTTCATAATTATGTAACCAAGGCTTTGAACTGTCAAATTGGACCGTGAAAATATTAAAAATACCCGAGAAAAGACACAGTACAGACTATACAGATGAGAGGAAGAGAATGCTTTGCAGCAAAGACTTCCCACTCACGCTTTGGATTGATTTGTGCTGTCCTATGGAAGAGTTTTACAACACGTAGAGCTAATGTGTATGAACTATTAAAAAGTACTCAAAGGAGAAGAACCATAAAATGAAATGAGTATTCTTTAATAAATTAAAATTAATTTATGCATTTTTTTTAACTACATAGAGTGATCCACATAATATTGATAATGAATTTAAACTAAATTATTTGATATGAGTTTTATTCACGAGTAAGTTGTTTTATTATTATTATTATTAAAAATTACGATAGAAATGTATTGGTAATATTATATTATTGTATTTTTCCTGTAAATTTTTTTACCTCTAATTCCAAAATTAATGCTTTTAAGGAGAGACTGGTTAGCATTTTTCATTTCTTATGTATGTATGCTAATCTTGCGTGCTGAACATGCTCATCCTTTTTCCAGAAATAAATAAACTATTTTTGTGCCTTCTGATTTCTGTTCTGGTGGCCTTTGAAAAATCCTGAAGGTGCACTCCAAAGATGAGGTGTGTGGGTGGAAAAAAGAAAGAGATGCATAAAAAAAATAATAAAGGAAGAGGGAGAAAGTAAAGATGTGATGAAAAATAAATAAAGAAAATAATAACTCGATCATTGCCTTTTGTGAACAGTAGCATATTTATTTATTATCACATTTAAAACTTTTAGTGATACACATACTATTAATCATCATAACCATTAGAGGACACTGAACAACACCATGTTAAGTGAGTATAAGTAAAACATAGAATAAAGTAAACCCCACCTCAACAACCACAAAACACATTGGAACATAAAAATTAACTTCCCAGCATTGATCTTCTTGAAGTAGATATAGAACAAACAACAACTTGTGTTTGGTTACCGAGCCCAATTAATTAAGCTTTAGGCTTGCGAAGAAGAACAACTGAGTTGATCACATCATTTGTGGGGTGAAAGATGGTAAGAACCTCAAAATTCACCATGTCACATTCCTCAACAATAGGGTACAAGAAAGCCCTAGCCCCTTTTGCACTTCTCACAAGCAAAGTCCCTCCCTCCTTCATATACTTCCTTATATGTCCCAAAATCTTCACTTTTGCTTCCCTACTCATTCCCACAAGCGCTGCCAGAAAGATGCAATCATATTGCCCTAATCTCTCCCTCACTTCCATCACATCCTGTGTCTCAAACTTCATCCTCTTCTCGAGCGCCGAGTCCGAAGCCACGATCTTTCGTGCCACCTCGTTCGCCTTTTCGTCGATGTCAAAGTTGTCAAAGTGTGTGGATTCCATGTGGTGAGTGGCCATGACGATGGAGGTGAGTGGCATTGGCCCTGACCCTATAAAGGCCACTTTCTTAGGGCTCAAAACCCCGTTTTCTTTGAGGATTTTGCTCTCCATGTTGGCTAGCTTGACATAGTTCCCATAATAAGGGAATAGGGTTACGTTTTTCATTGGCTCGGGTGTGAGGCTTATGAAGGTCGAGAATTCGAGCTCTAGGAGCCCCTCGGCGTGGCCACTTAGGTTAATGAGGTTATCACGCATGTCTTGCACCTCTTTGGGCAAGGCTTCGATGTCAATGGTTGAAGGGAGGGTGCAAAGCTTCACTAGGTGGGTGAAGTGACTATTGACTTGCTTGCATGGCCTTAGGGATTCAAGCTTGGAGATGCTTGCATGGAGTTGCATGATTTGAGATATGAGGAGCTCTAGTGGAATTTGTTGAGTTTCAACGTTGTTGATGCTTTGGAAAGAAGCCATTATTGGGTTGAAAATTGAAATGATTTGAAGTATAAGGTTGAGAGATGAACTTTAACTAGAGTAGAACACTAGGGTTTTGTATTTGCCTTGTGGAAAAGGTAGAGAAGGCATCAACTATTTATAGTTGCATGGGCATGGATTGAAAGGTCATTATTGCTATATATTGTTGGACATTGTTTAATGATGTTGGAATTCTGAAATCCATGTATTGGTCAACTTCAAAGGGGTGTTTCATGCCTTCAAGATTGTAATCACCCGGATACATGATGGTGATAGATATATAGGTGTTATCTAATCATCATCTGAATATTGGAATTGTACAAAATATATACATCGCAAATAACGGTGGAAGAAATTAATGAGTCCGTTTATTTTAAAATTATTATTATTATTATTATTATTATTATTATTATTATTATTATTATATCTAACAAATAGTTAGACTCGTACCTTATGTTTAAGTAATAGGTTTGGTTCAAATCTTATAAAGTTTAAGTAACAAGTTTGGTGATCCATATGAAGACAATTAAAGTTATTTTTTTCGAATCGTGACTAAAGTTTAGCTTAATTCAATATATTTCCAATCCTAATTAATCATAATACAGTGCGTGGTTGGTTACAAATATTACGAAAAAAAATTGTCTATTTGGGGTAGTGGACCTTCAAGCGTGTGGATGTTGCAAGTCTCTCACTATTAAATTCACGGAAATTAATTAATCATCAGAGATGGTATCTTAAGTTCTTTTCACACACCTTCTGTAGAATGAGAAGGTGGAAGCATATCTGTGTTCACACTAAGTCATTATATACGAGAAGGTGAATATTATAGGCTCGAAGTCCTGCTGCGGCATGGCGCATGCAAGTCAATATTGAAGATCTTTGAAAAAAAAAAACTTTAATATATAAAAAATAAACAAAGGAATAACGTAAAATTAATCTTCTAAAAAAAAAAAATTAATAATCAGACAAGAGTATAAGATTGTTTTTTATCACATGCTATGCTATGCTATTTATCAATATGTAAGTTGGTGTCTGTATCACCACGCGTGTAAGTATACTGAAACTAAATTCATCTATAGGTGAACTTAAGCAGAGTCCGAAAAAATATTTAACATGAGTCTTTTAAAGTTTTTTTTTTATATTCTTGGTCACTCTTTGAATTTGGCGTATCTATATCTTTAGAGAGATAAGAAAGAAACAAAAGATAAATAATTGATATAGTTAATAATACGATGTGATAAAAAAAAAATAAAAACATAAAAGGTATTAATAAAGGACAATGATACACATACCACTCCAAAGTTCTATACATTTTCTTTTATAAAGGTATTAATAAAAGACAATGATAAAAAGCATAAAAAAACATTTTTTTACATTTTTCTTTTATTAAATATGTTAAATAATAAAATAGTATACCTTATATCACTTCACTGTATGTTGGAGAGTTTGTTTTACTATTTAGGGGTGATTGTCAATCTTTTTTCATTAATAAAATATTTATAATTTTTGGATATGTGTCCAAACATCAACACTCAAGTTAGGAGTGTTAGGAAAAAACACTAATTTAAATACATTATTTCAATTCTAAATGGTTAATTAATTAAAACTTATTAAAAATATAACATAAGGATGAACAAATTAATTAATTAAAGCATAACTTCACCACACTACACCATGAAATCCTACATAGCTTGATGCATCGCCATCCACAATACTTACCAATTTTCAGCACGCACCATCCATGATTTTACATTGCGGTCGGTTGCAGTAAGTAAAAAAAAAAAAAACACTTACGTTACGAGTAATGTAGGAAAATGTAGCTGATGATACGTCTGTGGTTGCTGTGAGTTAAAAAAAACTTTATATTACAGCGACAATTGAAATTATGGATTACAATTTAAAAACCAAAAGTTTCTGCATGCATACTTTTAAAAAATTTCAAGAGATATCAGTATAATTTTTTCTAATTAAATAACATTATAAAAATTATATATTAACAATACATTAAAAATATTAAACTCTATTTTTAGCATTCTGTAAAAAAAGAGAGTATATTTTTAAAATTAATATTTAATTCAATTATTACATATATATATATATATCTTAGTCTATAGATATTAAAATGATGTATATTTTATCTTGGTTACTCTTCAAGGCTGGTGTTGGGCCTATGCCAAACAGATGACGACAGAAGACCCAAAATAATTGTATACAATTTTGAAATAATTAATTAATTTTGAAATTTATTTTCTTGACTTCTCAATGGGAATCATTTGTGGAAGTTTTCAAAAATTAATTCTTTTAATCTCAATTTTTTAGTATTTTTAATTTTGCTAATCATTCAATTGCAGTGAGTCACAAATTAATTTTTAATTTTCTTTAGAGTATAAGTTTGACGATTGTTCATTGTTATTATAAGAACCCATTGATTATCCTGTTGTATTTCTATATTTTAAAGGAAAAAAGAGTATTAAAATAAGATAGTAGAAAATATAATTTATGCTGAATAAAAGTAATAAGTATCCCTTCTATGTCCTAATGTTGATGTTATGATATATATTATTAATGATTTTTCATGTCAAAATGTTTGAAAAAAACTACGTTTTATATTCGTTTATATATTTAATTTGCTTTGCAAGTTATAACTAACAATTTTAAGAATATAAAATATATTTTATTGATGATAGACAATAGAATTAGAGTAAATTAGATGAAAATATGATACATCTTTTGTAAAATATGTTAAAACTATGTCAAATAAATATCTCTTTCTTTTATATTGAAGTGAAAAAAATATCACATTTATAAATCATTATATAACTAATAATAGTATAATCATTCAAATATATATTATTAAAAAATACACAACTTGATAATTATATTTATTAGAGACAGTCACGAGTTAGTTTGGTTTAATTTTAAATGGTTTTTCCGATCAAAACCAACAATTTATCATAATCAAAACCAAACCAACCCAATGATTTGATTTGGTTTTGACCGTGTTTTACATTTAATAATAATAAAAAATCAGATTGTTAAAAAAAATTAAAAAGAAGAAAAATACTCATGTATAGGAAACTTTATATCATTAATTTTTTTTATATAAAAAAATTACATTAGTAGCTATCTAATAGTAGTAGCCAAAATACTAGCACTATAGCAACCACTATAATATATTTTCCAATGTCAGTAAGTTTTACAAAAAAAACACTTACAACCTTCAATTTTCTAACAAGTAACAACTAACAAAACGAAATAAAAATTGTACTGCATTATAAATTATAAAATAAAAATATGATTTGTAATATGACAACGAAACTAAAATAAAAAACAAAATATTGTGTACTGTTCGGATCAATTGGTTTGGTTTCTTTATATGGGTTTCAAATTCTCCAATCCAAAAATCCAATCAAACTATTTGAATTTTAGAAAATTAAATTAAAACCATGCCAACCCAATAAACTAAATCAAACTGATTTTTGGATTGGTTTGATTTGATTGTCTGAGTTTGTGATTAGATGAAACCCATGATCACCACTAATATCTATGTACTACCTTTACTTAGACTGTTAAAAAAATTATCTTTAAGAAAATATGTTTCTTATAAATAAGTATAAGTTCTCATAATTTTACAAATATATAAGAAATAAAAAAAGTAAAC